>CABFVX010001773.1:0-33422 GCA_902151425.1 Timema shepardi
CCCCCACCCCCCTAGCCAATTAAGGCCCCATTGTTCGCGTTAATTACCCTATTGTTCGCCCCAGAAATCGACAAACCGTCTTACTAGTGGGGAGAGGGTGGGTGGGAATAGAGGGAAGGTTTAGGGGTGTGAGGTGGGTCAAGGCTCGAATATCGGCAGAGGATTCTGGAGGTGGTTTTCCATAATGATTTTCCCATTTCCTCTTTATTATAGTGCAGACTCCCCTTCTTTACAGTTTCCCTACCCATACTTACCTATTATAATAAGCTGTAAGACAAGATTGAAAGGTATGCGATCTAGGCTAGTAATTGCGCCTGATCTTAGAGTAGAAACATTTTCTTGACAAAATAAATAAACTAATGCTTAAGTATTTGAATGTAAATATCTAGTTTTACTTTATACAAAAAAAAACAACATTAACAACAGTTGTTGAACATTTACCACGAAAATAATGGAATTTGATACACACTTTTAATTAAATTAAAATTTTCTCATCAAATTCAATGAGTCTCTTGGTAAATAATCAAGAAATGTTTAGATTACTATGTGTATAAAGTCAAACTAAACAACTCCACTGAAGTATTGCCTTTTGCAATTTTCTGTATATATATATATAAGTGGTGTTTTTATTTGGTTTCCCACTCTTCATCCAGGCAAATCTGGATACATTTAATTAAAATCTACCATTCCCATCCCTTTCCCATTGGTGTTTATAAATGCCTATAACAAGATAGGATAGTGAGTCACCTTGAAAATAAAGAAAATTTCAAGGCCTTTAAGGTATATATATATATATATATACAAACAGAAAACTGCAAAAATACTCTTATCTCGTATTCCCTTCCCTTCCCTTCGATTAATAAGATGTTATGTTTGTTTATTAAGGGAATTATACATTTTGCGCGATAATGTCGTAACCTTTTGGGGAAGGGGAGGGTTAAGGGCATTCAAGAGAAATTTGAATTCATTTTAGCACTAATTTTATTGTGTTTTGGAAACCATTTGCAATATATTTACAATTAAATATTTATTACATAATAGACATTGTTAATTATCTTCCTTAATATTTTGTTTATATTTTTTAATTCAAAAATGAAGCTATTTGTGGTTTTACTACTATTCATTAAAAATTACTAATATTATATTATTTTTCTAAGGTAATTGATATATTAAAGAACGAGTCCAACTTTGTTTGTTCTTTGAACACATTTTGATAAACCAGTGATCACGATTGATTTTACAACAAAAAAATAAATGTAAATAAAAATTAAAACTCACTTTAATACCCTAAAGTCATAAAACTGTATTTACGACTGATAGTAGAAAGTTTTTTTCTTTGCCTTCTAAAAAAGTTAATTGAAAATCTATTATCATCTTACAACTTATCCCTCCTCGCTGGCTGGCAATTTTTCTCGTCTCCCTAGAGAGCTGCGCGCGTCGCGTCACTTGGTAACGCAACAAAAAACCCCACTCTCATAAATAAGAAAGAATAGATTCATCATGCAACGTCCACCACATGCGTCGTTCCCTTTTAGTAAACATGACAACGTTGTTACAGTGTTGCAATATCAGACTCAAGGAAATCGATAATATGACAAAACCAAGAATAAAGGTATCAACAGGTGAACAATTATACATGTATTACAGCGTGGACGTCATATCCACGATACAATTTTTAAATGAGAAAACTTTTTTTTTTCACATATCAAATTGAGTGACGACAATATGTTTTACGTCAGGCAGAAGACAATAACTTTAACTAACTGGAATATGATTTATTGTGTACTCCAGGTAAATATATTGAACTGATCTGTATTATTATTATTATTAGCACCACGTCTTACTACCCGTTCGGGTTATACGCACTTACGCTAATGTGTAATGGTAGGGTGATTGTGAGATGAAATGAAGGACCTACAGTTTAACGTGGGATCCGAACCACGGTGGAGGCCTGGAATTCCTCACATTCATAAGATGTCTTGTCAGAGGTGAAGGAAGGGTTTGGTAATCAGATAAATCTGTGCCGGGACCGAGGATTGAACCCCGGCCACCAGAACAGAAGTCCGACACCTTACCCTTGACCACCAGGTCACCCGATTTGTATTAATTCGCTCGTGTTAGACGTAGAATTTTCTCAAGAAGAAAGCTTGTATAGTTTTCACTGCTATTGAATAAATATTTCTAAACGCGTGGCTGGATGTTTAACTCATGCGCAAACAATTTTGTTGTGGCAGCTTTGCCAATATTTTGGACGAGTTCATACTAATTTATATATCTGTGAATGGCCCAACTTATATTTTAATAGAGTTCAAAAAAACCCACAGCAATACCGTGGATTATATCAAATGTTTTTGTGGTCAGATGAAGTAACACTATGATTTAATAATAATATTTAGCACCGCGTCTTACTACCCGTTCGGGTTATACGCTTTAAGTACTAATTACTCTAATGGATTGGGAATTGGAGAGTGGAAAACCATTTAGGAAAAACCACCCCCAGTTCACCCGACCGAGATTCGAACCTCGATCTCCTCGTCCTCAGCAGCCGAGCTAAACACGACAAGCGCGTTAGCCAACTACGCAAGTAACACTATGGAAATCTAATATTAACAATTACATAATAAAATAATAATAATTATTATTATTATAGTTTAGAGGTCCGTCGACACAATGAGGTCATTGGGGCTTTACATAATTACTAAAACCATGTTATATAAAAGCTGTTATATTCGGTCATTTTTTCATCTAGGATGGTATACAGAGATGACAAAAGAAATTTGCTTTTATAAAGAAAATTATTTTGATTAAATAAATTCTGAACAAATAATTATTTACCTATCTGTTTTTTTACCAAAAGTCTTATGATCATGGTTATTAGTAAAAGCCTGCCTCGGTGGCGTAGTTGGCTAACGCGCTTGTCGTGTTTAGCTCGACTGCTGAGGACGGGGAGATCGAGGTTCAAATCTCGGTCGGGTGAACTGGGGGTGGTTTTTCCTAAATGGTTTTCCACTCTCCATCCACGCAAATGCGTGTTCACTTCCTCTGATTCAACCTTCCCAATTCCCAATCCATTAGAGTAATTAGTACTTAAAGCGTATAGCCCGAACAGGTAGTAAGACGCGGTGCTAAATATTAATATTATTAGTAAAATACCTTATACAATACAATCACAGACTTTGCGGAGGTTTGATTTAAAACTACATCCTCTGATGAATTACTAAAATAATATGAACTGCTACTCAGTATTTTTTTCCCCTTATATGAACTCAAGGTTGTGCACCAGGCGTTAATCCGTACCTGGAATTTACATGTGTTCAGAGTAGAAAGCATTGTCTCATTATAGTAGTGTAATCATAAATTAGGTGGTTGTATGATTTATAATAGCTATTAGTTGGAATAGTTCCTAGTTTTTACACCAGTGCACAGTAAATTACATGTAAACGATTTCGGATATGCTAGGTCACCTTTGGCTTCTAAAATAACACCAACAAGAGCTACAATTTTATGTAAATGTTCAAACAAAGGTACTTAAACTTCTTAGTATTTATATTATTTAGCACCACGTCATACTACCCGTTCGGGCTATACGCTTTAAGTACTAATTACTCTAATGGATTAGGAATTGGGAAGGTTGAATTAGATGAAGTGAACCCAGCATTTGCGTGAAGGGAGAGTGGAAAACCATTTAGGAAAAACCACACCCAGTTCACCCGACCGAGATTCGAACCTCGATCTCCCTGTCTTCAGCAGTCGAGCTCAACACGACAAGCGCGTTAGCCAACTAAGCCACCGAGGCGGGTAACTTCTTAGTAAATTTTGTACTTTGCATCGGTATTAAAATCGAAATATTATTCTGATATTAAACTAATATAAAACATTATATTTTTATCGGGCACTCTAATGTTCTATTAGTGAGTATTCAACGTGAAAGTCGGTCCTAATTGGTTATTCGGAATAGCCCTTCAGATGGTTGGAGACGCCTGTTCGCTCCATCTGGGAGAAAGCGTATTTACCAGTGAAAAGGTGATGTGTGTTAATTTCCCGTTGCTTTCCGCACGGAGAGTCCTACAAGCGAGTTAGAAAGAACCCAAACATTTTGCTGGCAAAGTATCATCATAATATACCTCCAAGGTTTCTCTTTGATGCCACAATTAATACGGGACCAACGGATTTAATTCCCCTACAAAGGAAGTCGTGTTACGTATTTTCTTCTCTCGGTACTAATATGTTGACCTCGGTTGTGTTTGAGGCCACGATCATCGGGTTCTAAGAAGAGAAGTTTGCCCGAGGACCAGTGACATTTTCACTCTTACGTTATCTTATTGTGATATATTCAATAAATAAGTTATGTGAAAGACCAATTATTATCATTCGTATTTCATAAGCGTATTTTTTATTATTATTATTATTATTATTATTATTATTATTAGCACCGCGTCTTACAATACGTTCGGGTTATACGCACTTACGTTAATGTGTAATGGTGGGGTGATTGTGAGATGAAATGGAGGACCTACAGTTTAACGTGGAATCCGAACCACGGTGGAGGCCTGGCATTCCCCATATTCACAAGATGTCTTGTCAGAGGTGAAGGAAGGGTTTGGTAATCAGATAAATCTGTGCCGGGACCGAGTATTGAGCCCCGGACTCCCAGCACACAAGTCCGACATCTTGGCTCTAGATTACCAAGTCACCTTGTATTTTAACTAATGACGAGTGTTTTATAAGATATAAATCTAGTTTGAGGCTACATACATCCAGGTATCTGATCATGCGTCATGATTACACGCTGGACAAACAAAAAAATTCATGTTGTTTTTTTCAACCATATATGACTAAATCCAAACGCTATTTCTAAATGAATAATCAAGGACTTGATACTTTAACCAATAGGTGATTGACCATAAGAGCTTCATAAACTATAAGGGATTAGTCACCTTTGTGACGGAAAGGCAGAGGGGGTTGGGGCTGAGAGGGAAACGATGAGTTTCGATCGGGACGAAGCAGTGCGTGGGACGGAGGCCGTGGCAATTCACCATTGATCTTTCATCAAGTCAAGTCACCTTACAACTGTCAGATTTTTTTATTGTTGTGTTTAGATAATATAAATAAAAAAAAATGTAATGAAAAATTAGACTTGAACATAGAAATTATGCCCGAGAACTTGGGACTAGCCGGCTGTACTTCGTTTGGGTGACCCGGCGGTCTAGGGGTAGAGTGTCAGACTTCTGTGCTGGGGGGCCGGGGTTCAATCCTCGGTCCCGGCACAGATTTGTCTGATTGCCAAACCCTTCCTCCACCTCTGACAAGACGTGTATTAATCACAACTTGTGAATGTGGGGAATGCCAGGCCTCCACCGTGGTTCGGATTCCACGTTAAACTGTAGGTCTTCCATTTCATCTCACAATCACCCCACCATAACACATTAGCGTAAGTGCGTATAACCCGAACGGGTAGTAAGACGCGGTGCTAATAATAATACTTCGTTTGGAAAAATAAAAAAACCTAGAGAAAAATGACACCTGAACACGTAAATGGAGCCCCAGAAAATCGGATTAGCACGCTGTACTATTCAGATAGCATACTTTTCTTAAAGATATCAATTTCTCATATTTTAAGGCAGTCTTCATTGGGAGTGTTAAGTCGTTGATTAATTATTAGCTAACAGTAATACAGCCATCAGTGATTAAGTGTTGGCATTTATCTTGCCACTTGGACAGGTTTTATTTGCATATAAGATTTGAGTCCAAACACAATTTTTATTATTATTATTTTACTACTCGTTCGATTTATACGCAATTTAGCACTACGTCTTACTACCCGTTCGGGTTGCACTCACTTACGCTAATGTGTAATGGTAGGGTGATTGTGAGATGAAATGGAGGACCTACAGCTTAACGTGGAATCCGAACCACGGTAGAGGCCTGGCATTCCCCACATTCACAAGTTGTGATTAATACACGTCTTGTCGGAGGTGGAGGAAGGGTTTGGCAATCAGACAAATCTGTGCCGGGACCGAGGATTGAACCCCGGCCCCCCAGCACAGAAGTCTGACACTCAACCCATAGACCACCAGGTCAACCAACAATTTATTGAACCTGTCATTTTATGGGTGTTGCCGAGGTGCAATGGCAGTCAGAAAAGGATGTCTTGGTGCACACCTCTTTTGACACTCTTTTGACATCCATTTTGACTTGAGCTAACCTGAGCTTGGAGGTAGGTAAACAAACAACCCCTCTCTTGTGGAATACGACCCCCATCCCTGGTATTCATAACAAGTACCTATGTTTAGGTTAGGTTAGGTTAGACTGAAATTTTAATCACAGGCGATTAAAAAAAGTATTACTTTAGCACAAAATGCGTATCTGGGCTTACCAAATATCTCTCTAGGGGGTTCTATTGCCACTCTGTTACGCGAAACAACTGTTGCTATTACATTTTCCCTGTTATAAAAATAACCAAATATTAGGTAGGGAGTCAACCATGCGTTAATGATCTCGGGTCCTCCATTTGTGCACTTCAGCAATCCTTAGGTATGTCCAGGACAGACCCTTCAAAGACCCTTCAACATTCATCGACCGTCTGCGCACTTATCCCATTTTATTACAGATACGCTTCAGTTAACACTTGGCTATAAAATATATCGTTTAAAAATGACAACACTTTAAGACGATATTAAATGCAGAGACTGTATCACCACTGGATATGTTGCTAGTAGATAATAATTAGAAGACGTTCTCAAACGTCCATAACAGACTCTGACTTAAACTTTGAGTGCCGTATAAACATGTTCACTGGGTGAAACTATATATCTCAGGGGCAGAGCGTTGTCATGGTAAGCTAATGGTCCAGGGTTTGATTACCGTGCTACTGTGAGTGCCGTATAGCCGTGTGCACTGGGTGAAACTATATATCTCAGGGGCAGAGCGTTATAAGCTAAAGGTCCAGGGTTTGATTACCGTGCTACTGTGAGTGCCGTATAGCCGTGTGCACTGGGTGAAACTATATATCTCAGGAGCAGAGCGTTGTCATGGTAAGCTAAAGGTCCAGGGTTTGATTACCGTGCTACTGTGAGTGCCGTATAGCCGTGTGCACTGGGTGAAACTATATATCTCAGGGGCAGAGCGTTGTCATGGTAAGCTAAAGGTCCAGGGTTTGATTACCGTGCTACTGTGAGTGCCGTATAGCCGTGTGCACTGGGTGAAACTATATATCTCAGGAGTAGAGCGTTGTCATGGTAAGCTATAGGTCATGGGTTTGATTACCGTGTTACTTTTGTATTGACAAGGGCTGACTGCACACAAGCAGGTGGAGAGTATTTTCTTACAGTTATAACTGGACATTACTCCCTCTAGTGTTCGTCAAGACAGATATGTTGGTGGCACATTCCAGCAGCCAGTTAGTGTAAGCTCTGGCCTTGGATCGGTGACCAGGCTGGTACTGTATGTCTTGTACGTGAATGTGGAATAGAGTTATACTGCACTGGTGGCATGCGGCGCGTGTAATAGTTTTAAATAAAAATGATATGCTTGGAAATTGAGTTGTTGTGATCTAGTACTGTTTATTTATTTAGTGGGTTTCGTAGTGGATGTACTCTCAGAACATTTACATATTTTTACTATTACTAATATTATATCTGTATTTTTGTCTTGTGTGTACTATCAGATATTGAGGCTTAACGGTACTTTTCCATATTATAAGCTACTTGTGACGGTATTTATTTATTTAACGCTATGGATAATTCAACTTTGTTTCCAAACAAATTTAGTGGTGATGAGTCTTTTGAAAACTGACTCTACTTTTGGTCTTCTAGCCGCAGCTACAGGTGGAAAGAGGAGTCACATCCTCTGTTTTGGGACTAATTTTAACTGGCTCAGCAAAAAGCGTCTACCGCTCTCTCACAGATAAAGAAAGAAAATATTTTGATTAAGTGTGTTCTGAGCTGAAGAATGTTTTCAAAAAACCATCACTTACAGATTTGAAGAAATTGGCCTTTGTTTCACGTAGCCGCAAACAAATGGGCGTTCAACAACACTCGCGATTGAGCTGCAGCGCTTAGCGATGGATGCTTACACTCAGTATAATCCAGAATCTCGGGATGAATTGGTCCGTGACCAGCTTATTCAGTGTATAGAAGACAATGATGTTCGCGTAGCACTGCACCGTGATCCCACCAAAACTGCGGTAGATCTTGTAAGTCACGGTGAAATGGTGGAGTTAGTGTCAGAAATTGAGCGTACTATGCCAGCTGAACGTGTGGTTGTCACCACTATCCCGGAAGCAGAGACGAATATAACACCTGTTTTATTGCAACAGTCGATTCAAGAAGCAGTGGTGGTGGCACTTCGTATGGTTATAGAAGAGAGAAGACCTAATGCTCCGTCTCTGGTGAGTCACCAACAACAACCTGACTCTGCGAGTAAAGCATTTGAGTACAGTTACTGTAAATACCATGGTCATTGAGAGGACGAGTGTCGAGAAAAGAAACGTGACATTCGGGATGGAGTTACATGGGATCAGTAGAGACCAAGTTGCTTTCAATGTGGAGAATCAGGCCACTTACGGCGGAAATGTGTGGCAACATTTTCGGGAATCTTGCAGTCTCCGATGTAGATTATTTTCACCTACCTACATTGGCCTCAATCAGGCACTTAAAATTTCTACAATAAATAATACAGTTGGTATCCACGCGCTTAGAGTTATTATCTCTATTAAACTGAGTTTACTCATTTATTCTGCAGCTACAGAATGCATATTACGAGAAGAACTGTGGGAACTCATTAATATTCCAGAGGATCAACTTATTTCATCAATTATCTCAATCCATGATGTAAGTGGACATAAGCTATCAGTTTTTGGCAAGGTAGCCCTGCCCATCATACTCGGCAATATTACGTGCATACAAACATTTTTTTTGTAATTAAAGACATTTCCCAGTTTGCCATTCATATTGGCTCATAAGTTTGATATAATTACTTCTCAGAACATCCCCAATATCAGTGGGATTAAATTTACATGCCATTACGTTAAGTATTCAAACTCCAAGAAATCCCTATTTCAAACATACGAGTCACATGTTAATCTTGCGGAAACTGTCACCGTCTCTTCCAAAAGTGGACTGTTTTTACCACACGGAGGAATAGTGGCTTCAAAATTTGAAGAGTTGGAAGGTTGCTTGGAGCCCAACCTGCAAGTAGCAGCAAAATACGGCATTCTCTCTGACTGTATTATGCTCACAGCACGCAAGAATAGGGTACCTTTCCAACTTCTAAATACATCACCAGATCCTATTGTGTTATAAGAGGACATCAATGAACTACTTCCATCTCCTACCCGATGAAGATAAATCTTATTATGTGTGCTTTTCTCTCACTTCACAAACCAAACATCATCAAGAATCTGAACTGTTTGACCTTGCCCAAGGTAAGTGTTCTGAAGATACACGTGTGGAAACAGTAGTTCTATTAAATGATTTTGCAGATATTGTGACACAAGATGACTGTTAAAGATGCCTACCCATTACCATGTATGGATGACATACTCAAGGGTTTGTCAGGAGCAACATTGTTCTCATCGCTTGACATGGCAGTCACCTATCATCAAGTCGAATTAGCAGCAGAAGATCATCCCAAAACAGCGTTCCCGACAGCAGATGGCCTCAACGAATGTAATGTAATGTAATGAGTTATTGCCAATGTAATGCACCAGCTACCTTCCACCGCCTCATGAATTTGGTGTCAACAGGTATCAAGTGGAAAACTTATATGGTGTACCTAGACTATGTGCTAATATGGAGTTGGGTTGATAAACAACACTTGGAACGTTTGCATCAAGTTTTTCACGAATACGTGACGCTGGCCTCAAAATCCAACTTATTAAATTTCAAATTATGGGTGGCCAAATTACTTTCCTGGGGCACAGAATATCAGAACAAGGGATTGCTACATCAGAATATAAAGTAAATAAGGTTCAATCTTGGCCCATTCCCATAACTTTGGAAGAAGTGAACTTTTCCTACAAACGGCCGGATACTATCGCCGCTAAATCCGCAACTTTGCTACGCTTGCCGCACCTGTGCACAAACTCACTCCAAAGGATTACTATTTGTTTTCAATACAACTTGTGAAACAGCCTTTGAGGTGCTAAAAATAAGTTTAGTGACAACCCCCATTTTAGGGTTTCCCCGTCCGGAGTGTGAATGGCTGGTGGATCGTGACGCAAGCGCAGTTATATTTGGGGCAGTACTTTGTCAGATTCAAGATGACAAAGATAAAGTCATTTCATATTGGAACCACCCTCTTACTAAGCCAGAGAAGCAGTATTGTGTGACACGTAGAGAGCTACTAGCCCTTGTTGACTGTCTCCACTTCTTTCGTTTCTATCTTAAAAGAAGTGAGGTAGAGCGTGTGTGCACAAACCATAAAGTACTAGTCTGGCTCCAAAATTTCAAAGAACCTGAAGGGCAAGTAGCATGGTGGCTGGATCATATATCGTGATTCAACTATCTGGTAAAACATCACCCAGATGTGAAACATGGTAACGCTGGCGGACTTTCAAGAAAGCTGTGTCGCCAGTGCCAACGTGTGGATGGAAATTCCGATGTGATGCCAGTTCCAAGTTCCCTCAACCAAGAAGCACAGTCGTCGAAACCCTGCAGCCAACTACAGATTGGGGGCACTCAATAAATCACAACCACATTTTTTACAAGACGTAAAAGCCACACCCATAATTTCATCCGCAACTGTGTGGAACTCTGCTGTGTCACCTGATTAGTTACTTCAGTTACAGCTAGAATATATAGTGATCTGTCCTGTTATAAAGTGGAAAGAGGCCAACAATCGACCACCCCATGAGGATGTCGTAGCACTTGAAAGAACCACCACGAGTTTTTGGGCGCAGTGGGACCAACTATAACTTAAGCAAGGTGTTGTTTATCGACGTTTTAAAGAAGTTGGAGATACCCATAGACTTCAGCTGACTGTCCCACCAGTGCTTAAAACTGAAATCCTACGCAGTCTTCATGACACACCCACGGGAGGTCATTTAGGTATTCACAAGACAGTTGAAAGGTCCACTCACATTTATACTGGCAGAATCTCCGTCGAGACACCATAGCGTGGGTCCAGCAATGTCCTGATTGTGCGGCTCAGATAACTCAAGTAATAGCTAAGGCACCAATACAGAAGTATAGGGTTGGTGAACCTTTGAAACGGATCGCCGTTGATATATGAGGCCCATTTCCAAGGACTAAGCGTGGGAAAAAGTAATTATGATTGTATCAGACTACTTTACTCGTTGGATGGAAGCGTATGCTCTGCCTAAACAGAAGGTAGTCACATTTATAAAAGTTCTGGTGGACGAATGGATCAGCAGGTTTGGTATGTAAAGGAAAATGGTGAGTCGATCAATAAGGAATACTACTATTCCATAATGCCCACGCATTTTTCAAGTATTTTGCAAGTGATTTAGTTTGTCAACGTATGCTTGAACCTTTTTATTAACACATAAGAAATCTATTAAGAGAACAAAGTATCCTGATACAATATTTTAGTATATTATATATTAATAATTCATTATTGCTATTGATTTTGTATTTAGTTATTTTTTATTATAATGTATTATTTCAATGATTCGTTATTATTACTATTTTATTGTTTTACACATAATATTTTCATGTTTTTTACACTTTCTTACTAAATATTTGTTAGTATTTGCGCGGAGAGATAATGGAAAACCATTTAGGGAAAAAACGGTTCACCCAAGTGAGATTCAAACCCTGCTCTCCCCACCCTCAGCAGTCTAGATCAACACAAAACAAGC
This sequence comes from Timema shepardi, assembly GCA_902151425.1. Taxonomy (NCBI): domain Eukaryota; kingdom Metazoa; phylum Arthropoda; class Insecta; order Phasmatodea; family Timematidae; genus Timema; species Timema shepardi. The sequence goes on from CABFVX010001773.1 coordinate 11,822, forward strand.
GCGTTAGCTATCTACGCCACTAGGGCGAGTCTAAGCTATAAGTGATGTGATGCTAAAAATAATCACATATATTATAGAAAATCTGGACATCATATTTATTTACTAGTGTACGGACGTAGCGCAACTACTTAAGCAATTAGTTGTATTAACCTCTCAATATTAATATTACAATTTATTTTATTAACTAAGAGAATGTGAATATTATTCAACATTTACCGAGGACATATTAAATAATAATAAATGTGCCAAATTTAAAATAATTATTTTAGTTCCAACATGAGAGGCACAAACTTAATTTCACTCTTCATCTATCAATATATTGATACAAATCCAGCCCCATCTTTAATTGATTTGTAGTTTCAAAATTCAATATGCATGAAATACAGTTTTTTAATTTTCCATATTTGTTGATTTTTTATTTTATAGAATGTATTTTTGGAATACTATGTATTTTTGATTAGGGCCTACTTATTTATTTAATTGATATATTGCCTAATAATCCGCCATATTTATCAAACTACTATACATTAAATATTTATTATAATCATGAATCAAATACTCTTATATTAAATATGCATTTACTGCAAAGTTTTTCTTTCCTTTTATTTTAATGATCTATCGAATTTATTCGTTATTTGTCTACAGGTGAAATTTGATGCCAGTATTTGGGAATTAAAATATTCAACTCGAAGAATATGAATAAAAAGGGGGTGGATTTAATGGAAATACACCGGTATTTATATGAATGGTGTATGATAAATCACAACAGGGAAAAAATGTGTGCTTGTTAAGAATAAAACTCGACCTATTTTTTCAGAATCAAGTACTTTATAAGTTTTTCCAATAAGATAATCTAATTGCAAATCTTTAGTATTTGAATTGATTAAGAAATTCATATACAAATATTATAAAACAAACAGTAGTTATGACATGAACATTAAAAAAATATTTAAAGCTATATATTAAAATATAGTACGTTTAACACAAGTGTTAGTAGCAACAGAGCTGAGAAGAGTAATTTAGTTCAGTGATGTGTTCAACTTGGGGTATGTGAGGACGTCTTATGGAGTAGATACAATTATATATATATATAATTATATTATTTCATGATAAACACTGAGTAATAATTGCCAGATTTATGGATATCCAGAAGATACTCGGACGTCAAGGACATGAAATCTGGAAGTGCCAGTTTTATTTTAGATGTAAATAATAAAATATTTATAAACTTCATTATACCCCAACAACATGACATGAAATCTGGAAGTGCCAGTTTTATTTTAGATGTAAATAATAAAATATTTATAAACTTCATTATACCCCAACAACTTTAAGGGAACAAAGTTGAAGAACTGATTAAGAGTGGAGGGTGAATGAGAAAATGAAGGGGTAAATTTCATGTGGTAAAACTAGTTGAGTTCGCCGAGCCAGGTTTCAAACCAGGACCGCCCAATCAACAGTGACAATGTTCTCAACCTCTACCGCTGGTGTATATAGTAATTATGTCTGATATCAGATGGATGATGTATTTTAACTTTAAAACTAAAAATCAAACACTTCCTATAAATAATATTTATATAAACTTATTCATATACAAGTATTTATTTAAAGAGGTATTCTCCCCCTCCAACCCCACTTATAATTTTTCTATCCATCCAGGATGCATAAATTTTAACTAAAATTATCGCATAAAGATGAGTCAGGTAGACGTTATTGGAACTGTGTCCACATCTTCGTGGAGGGGAAACAATTTAGGAAAATCAATGTTCGGTATCCCTGGACGGGGTTCTAGCTCCAAACTCCCTGTAAAAAAGAAAAACTAGACTATATGAGCCGAATATTTAGTCTGTTTATCCACCAGTGCAGGCGTGTAGAGTTTTTATGTTTCCATAATAATATCAAGCGTTAGATAGCACGCGAACTTACTAATTCCACAAGTTGGCGTTATACTGGGAGACACGTCAATTTAAGAGGTCTGAACAAACTATTATTGGCGGATCTTGAGGAAGTAAACCCCTTCTCTAAATCGAGACTTATCACCACCATCGACGCCTATTCCAAATGAGTGTGATCCATAAACATCAAGATTAATACGGAAAATAGCGTTTTACCTCCACCGTGTGCACTTCAGCACGTCATCCTTACAGGTTCTCTCACATACGTCATTTGCACACAGAGTTAGAAAGAAATTTACAATGATAATCTCAAGGCTCTCATTGGAAGGAAAGATTTAATTCTTAGTCAAAATATGGTAGTAGCCAGGGCAAAATTGTTGAGCATTTGAATTGTAAGATATATAATGTGAGTGATTAGATATACCAGCCAAAGTTTGATAGTGGATATCACTGATATCCATGCACCGATATGATCGATTCTTTAACTAATGAATAAAATCTAAAATTACATTCGACTAAAGCAAAGAGACTGATACATTTTAAGGACGGTAAACTCTTTATTACTACCCCTTAAACACATCTTAAAATAGTGGAAGCACTGTCAAAATTTAAACAAGGAGAAATTAGTAGGATTCACCAAAAGCTTTGCAATGATCTGGCTAACCAAGTTTTACCATATACCTAACGTGGTGAAGATAAACCCTAAAGAATTCGCCATTGCTTGAAGACACTATAGTCAGTCTATTCTAAAAGGTTTCAATGCTCAATAACCGGGGAATACTTCACAGTCCTTTGTTATCCATATGCATATAGTTATAATTTCTTTCAAAAATAATGTTTACATTTAATGCCTCGTTTTAGACTCTTCGATAAATTCCCTTGACTAAATATTTTACAACATATTTTAATGTATTTATTCCACGTATGTTATCAAGTAAAATGATGACTATTGTATATCTGTATAGGTGACCTGGTGGTCTAGGGGTAAGGTGTCAGACTTCTATGCTGGTGGCCGGGGTTCAATCCTCGGTCCCGGCAAAGATTTATCTGATCACCAAACCCTTCCTTCACCTCTGACAAGACATCTTGTGAATGTGGGGAATGCCAGGCCTCCACCAAGGTTCGGATTCCACGTTAAACTGTAGGTCCTCCATTTCATCTCACAATCACCCTACCATTACATATTAGCGTAAGTGCGTATAGCCCGAACGGGTAGTAAGGCACGGTGCTAATAATAATAATAATAATATATCTGTATAGAATTAAAATATAATCATTAGGAGGCTTGGAGGGAGAAATCAGGTGTTCTGATATTGTGGAAGGGGGCTCACTTCAAGTGAAAGTGAATCACATTTGATGTCAGATTTTATAAGATCATGAGGAGCGTTTTCCTGTAGGAATAAAGTCAAACCTGTACTTTATGGTCCTAAATGTCCCTCTCGCTGATACACGCTTCTACAGCTGTAGGATATGTAAATAAAACAAATATAAATAAAGTTAAAACAAAAGTAGTGGTATTGAAACGGAGAGCTCTAATTTGATTCACAACAAAGTGACGGGTTGTTGCGCCAATCAAACTGGGATACTTTCTAGAGGGAATAGTCTAATATCTTTCTGTTAACACTGCCTGTCAAGGAACACAACCTTCATCATTTTAATAAATATATCCTAAGCCCTTCTCCCAACTGCACATCGGCCCAGTTCATTATGATCTTATCCGCCTCGGTGGCGTAGTTGGCTAACGCGCTTGTCGTGTTGAGCTCTACTGCTGAGGACGGGGAGATCAAGGTTCAAATCTCGGTCGGGTGAACTGGGGGTGGTTTTTCCTAAATGGTTTTCCACTCTCCCTCCACGCAAAGGCGGGTTCACTTCCTCTAATTCACCCATCCCAATTCTTAATTCATTAGAGTAATTAGTACTTAAAGCGTATAACCAGAACGGGTAGTAAGACGCGGTGCTAAATATTATTATTATTATGATCTTTCATGTTGAAAACTAAAATATTAGGCATATTACCTGAAGAAGATCATACACATTAACACTATGCCTAATGAGTCTACTATTTTTTATGTTAACTTAACTTACTCTTAGAGTTTCAAATATTTCCTAATTGCAGCCTCTCCTTTATGGATAGCAAAGAACAATGGAAAAAACATCTTTATGGGGCTTTTTATTTCAATTTGCTATTTTCGCAATCCCTTTGAGGCTAAGATGGGAATTTTGGGTGTAAGTTAACTATTTTATACATGCTCAAACTTTAAGTTGAAAACTATGATTTGGGTAAAGGAGGTTTATAGATGTTTTCTTTTTGTTCGCATTGGGCTTAGATTTTTCTTTTTAGCACCGCGTTTTACTACCCATTCGGTTTATACGCTTTAAGTACTAACTACGCCAATGTATTTAGAATTGGGGAGGTTGAATTAGAGGATGTGAACCCGCATTTGCGTGGAGGGAGAATGGAAAACCATTTAGGAAGAACCACCCCCAGTTCACCCGACCGAGATTCGAACCTTGATCTCCCCGTCCTCAGCAGTCGAGCTCAACACGACAAGCCAGTTATGGAGGAGGCCACTAAGGTCACAGCATTCGTCGTCTACACTAGCCGCACCGTGCCTCTTAAATTATCCGTAATAATAGTAAAAAGTACCGCTCCCCAAACCAAATCGATACGAATATCAGGCGTTCGGATGATTGGCGTTCTCCTTTAATTGATCATATTTTTATCCTTAAAGTATAAAGAAGTTTAAATTTTACAAAGCATTTTAATTACATGTTTAAATTAATGTTACAATTCTTCTTTTACTAAAATAACTCTAGATCTTAATAGCGTCCCCCTCAAGCTTATCGTCCGGGAAGGCCGCCCCCCCCGCGGACCCCCCCCCTCCCTCTTCACTTAGATCTGTCATGGTAGCAGTAGCTAAAGAGAGCACCCGTTTCCATACCATCCATTGGAGTAAGTGCCAATGGGAAGATGAGGCAAAATATCACGTGGTTTCAACATTCCTGTGATGTAAGTGGTTTGTTGGAAATAGCTAGCACTGAGTCACCGGAACGTATTATTATTATTATTATTATTAGCACCGCGTCTTACTACCCGTTCTGGTTATACGCACTTACGCTAATGTGTAATGGTAGGGTGATTGTGAGATGAAATGGTGGACCTACAGTTTAACGGGGAATCCGAACCACGGTGGAGGCCTGGCATTCCCCACATTCACAAGATGTCTTGTCAGAGGTGAAGGAAGGGTTTGGTTATCAGAAAAATCTGTGCCGGGACCGAGGATTGAACTCCGGCCGCCAGCGCAGAAGTCTGACACCTTACCTCTAGACAACCAGGTCACCGACCGGAACGTAAGTAAAGATCAATTCAACAACGATCGGTGACATTGAAGACACCTATCATAGGAGGACATGTTCATTGTTCTATCACCAATTGAAGTAAATAGTTCCCGATCAAATAAGATGTAGGTAAACTATGTTTCAAGTGAAGATAAACTTTATTATTGTAAATACACTCAAAGTGATAGTGGTACATAGGAAATGAGTTGTGTTTGCCTGAAAGTCCTTCTCTTGCTGCTGTAAACATATTGTAATGGTTACCATGTTTGTTTTTCGTGATATTAAGCTATATTAATATGTATACTATTATTTTAAAGGTAGACATGGAAAGATAAAGCCTACTAATACCCATTTTCATAGTTTATAAAGGTGTTTGGATGAATACACATTTGATGTAGACTCCTATTATTTCAACCTCTCCTAAGTATAACGTTTCTCACCAAGTTGTCTTGTTGATACGTCTATGAAATCAAAATAAGCTTCCAAAGTAAAGAGTCTCATAAAGTAGAGATACAAACATCGGTTCAATTGGCTTGATTACAAACCAAAATACAGAAAGGTATGTAAACCTATCTTCTCAGAGATAATTAATATGGTCCACTGTTAATACAGCAGACTTAATATTTCCATCCATATTGGTTGAATATCACAAAAATAAGATGCATTGATCAGACGTTTAGAGATTAGAGGATGATGAGCTTTTATATAAGAACAATTATATACATTTTTACTTTCTAGATATCTTACAGGTAGAGAAAGTAATGTTATCGCCAAAAGAATCGAAATCGAGATTTTGATGAATCTCGACGTTTCATGACCCACCGAATCCAAAAAAGTGTTATTTTAATTTCCGTCTGTCTGTACCTCCGAATAAAACCTAAACCATTTTACCAATTGGACTAAAACTTGGTAACTAGGGTTTTCATAGGGTTGCCCCGAGGTACTTTTGCAATTGGATATCCAACCCTAAAATTAAGGGTAGTTTACTGAGGGGCAAAAAGAGAAAAAGTCTATTTTCTCAATATCAGCTCTAACGATTTCTATTAAATTTCATTTCAAACATTTATGAATATTCCAAACAAAATGGATACTCTAAATATTTCAGAAAAATGAATTTAAGGGCTCTGGTCTGACGCGTAAATTATCATTTTTTATCATATTTCCGAGACTATTTGAGATATGAAACTACCTATCATTGAAAAAATGTAGAAATATTTATAATACAAGTATTTTATTCGAAACACATTTTTATAAAACCAATAACTTTAAAGCTATATACAAATATATATATATATATTTATATATTTTAACTTTACAAACACTAAATTTAAAGTATTTCGACCGTAAAATGTCTAACCCGAAATGTTGATGGATGTTGACGTCTGATGACCCCCCAAACCCTAAAATTGGTCTTTGCAATGCAATGCCGTCTGCCCGTGTGTCTTTTTAACCCCGAAATGAAGAGTAGTTTGATAAAAAGCGAAAAGAGAAAAAATATAATTTATCGAAATCAGCTATTACGATTTTGATTAAAATTCGTATCTAGGTGTTGATTAAGGTTATAAGAGCGCTGGCTACTTTCATTGTCCCGTGAAAATGACTTTTAGGGTACCTTACAGAAGCGGAAATTTCTATATCTCCGCCAATATTTGAGATACTAAATAACTTATAATTTAAAAATTGTAGTACTAGTAAAAATAAAAAAACTTATTTTTGAGATATATTTTTATAAAACTAACTGTTTCTGAGATATTCCCAAATATATTAATACAATTTTTTGAGCTTTGGTTATAAATAAATGTTACTTAAGTTTTAACGCAATAATTCTCCAACACCATAGAGTAATTAAATATAAGTAAGTCGCTTAAAAGTGTTATGTTATTTTCCTTGAACCCCTTAAGAAAAATGTTTGTACAACTGTGATTTATCTTCATTTTAGACTAAATAGTCAATATTTACAGTTTTTATTGGTCAAAATTTATAAATGAGGAATTTAATAGCAATACGATGACCTGAAGATGTGAAAAACCTAATAAAATGTCGAAAGTTTTAACTGGAAGTCAAAATTTTAATACGAAGTGTTGACCCTTGGAGGCCCAATATCAATCTTTATTATTGGTCAAAACATACAACCGAGGACATTCTTTTAAATTAAAATTATAAAATTTAAAACCGGGACTCATGTTTTACATAAGTATAGTGCAATTTATACTTTGCTCCAAAACAAATTATACAAATTATACAGTGCTATTTGTAATATCAATCAAATCCTAGATGTGTATTTTAAACAAAATCATTACAGCCATTTTCGAAAAATTTTGAAGTAAAAAAAAAAATACTCACAGAGGGTGAAAATTAAATCGTTTTGATGTATAGCTACGGTGACCATACGTACTGTTTTTTGCAGTACAGAAATGTTTATTGGGGTGGTGTCCTGCTGTCCTACAGAGCATGCGATAGTACAGCAAAAGGTACTGTTTTTTAAAACCAAGTACTTCCAAAAATACTTAGTTTTGAAGTAAGAGAAAATAATATTTAGAATTGAACAGCGCCAGTGCAAGGAAAATCATCCTTGAGCAGTTGGCAAATACTCAACTCATGTGCTGCGCTATCTCGAACAAGAATGGAACTTCTTTATTAACTCTGTGTGATAATACCACCTAGCCTACCATTTTTCATGTTTTACCTATACCCTTATTTGGTCTTCATTTGTTTTCTTTGTCTTCAGTTGTCTCGCCTAGTCTGTGAGTGAGTGTTGGGATTGCTCGATTAGTTTTTAAATAATAATAAAAGCTAGTATACCAAAGTGTTGTGAGATGGGGCAGCCACTCAGAAAATGTTCATTTAATTCTTCTTTGCAAACAAAATACCCTTTCATCAAACTAAAAAACAGTGATAACCCTCACATTGTTATTTGTGAGCTGTGTAGAGGTGAAGTTGACCTATGCAATAGTGGTCGCACAACTGCTAAACACATGTTTTTGCAGATCATATGGTTCAGCGTAGGGATATATAATTTGGTGTGGTAACTTTTCAAAGCTGTCAGTCAGCACCAAAGAAGCCATGGGGCTACTGTACTAGCAGTAAATGCAGCCACATCAAGTAGTATGGTAAGCAAGTTCTTTAAAAAAAAGTATTAACTTCTGAAAATTTTTTTTTGGTTGCCAAAGAGGGTACTTTTGCATATCATACAATTAAAAATTTGCAGAGTTTTCGTTCCCTTGACTGTACGTCGAAGCTGGTAGCAGGTATGTTTGAACCGAAGTTCTCCTCAGCCCGCACTAAAACGGAAGCAATTATAAAAAACGTTTTAGCGAAGGAGGCCCAGAAGAGATTGAATATTGATTTAGGAACAGCACATTATATCAGCGTTATGATGGATTCTTCCAAACACCATAACATTAAGATAGTGCCATTGATTGTACGATACTTTTACAGTACCCAGGGAGTAAAAGTCAAGCTTCTGGAACTGAAAGACCTTCCTCTGAGCAGCTACAAAGCTACGTTTAATCTACCTTGTTTTCATTAAATTTATTGCAAAATTGTGTTGGTCTTTCTGCAGACAATAGCAACACTAATGTTGGAGGCCCTAATCGAAGGGTGGAAACCAACCTGTTCAAGAAGCTCAACAACTCTTGTGCAAAACTGTGGTTGGCGTAGGCTGTGTTGCACATGTGATAAACAACTGCATTCAGAATACAACAGACCTGTTACCGATTGACATTGAAGTAGTAGTTGTCAAGATTTACAAACATTTGTATATCCACACTGTCCCTGTAAGTACATTACAAACTGTCTGTCGAAATGGAGTACAAGAAGATGCTATCTTTTTCAAAGACTCGATTCCTCTGTTTGATGTCAGCTGTGGAGCGTATTCTCTTAATGTATGCACCTCTGAAGGAGTATTTCCTGACTTCTCCTTGTTGCCCAACAATATTGAAACATTTGTTGAAAACCCTGTGGGTGAAGCATGGTTGTGGTTTGTTCTCAATGCCAGCTTTCTATTTCACGAGACAATTTTAAATATTGAAGGTGATAATAATTGTGCAACTGATGCCGCACTGGAATATTTTGAGCTTCTTGAGCAATTGAAAAGCAGGGAAAATTCTGTATTCTTGCCAGTGAAAGTAAGAAACTGTCTTAGCAGCATTGAAACAGTCTGCGAGGTGAATTACAGTTATAAGTGATTTTTCTACAGAAGCTATGGCTTTCTACTCGGGTTGGATTGCATATTTGGAAAAATGGACTGCTAATCTGTAACAGTTAAAACTTTTTGAATGGGTCAGATTACATGAGCAAGTTACGTGGGAGAAGGTGCTGGCTTCGTATGAAGCTTTCAAAGATACCATTAGCTCTACTGTAGATGACGATTATCTTTTTTGACGAAACTACAGCGTTAATAAACTTTCTAGCTGGGGACAAAATTCCTGAGTCGAATGAGAGTAAAATTCCTATTCAAACCAGGTGGTTGGAAGTGTTTACTTTTATGAACAACAAGCTTCAACCTCTTAAAAACCTGCAGTTGCTATGTGAGTTTATACTTTGCCTGTCTGCCACGAGTTCTTCAGTTGAGAGACTTTTTCAATAATAAATAACTACTAGGGGAGTGTAAAAACCCAAATGAGTATTGGGACATTAAAGGCTGTGATGCAGGTCTACACCAATTTTGACGAAACCTGTATGGAAATGTTCCAATACCTAAAATCTAAAGAAAAGCTTCTAAAAGAAATTCATAGCTCAGATAAATATTAATGTTATGATTATGAAGCAAAAGCCGGCACAAGTAGTTCCTAAATTGTTATTTTAAAATTCACTTCCGCTTTATTGAATTTTTTAAGTACCGTAGTCCTATGATTTATTTACCAATGGGTTTGTACACGTGATTAGTGCTAAAATATTTATTTTTACAAGTTATTTTTTTAGAAGTTTTAGGCACAAGTATTATTTACTAAACGACTACACAATAATAAAAGCCAATCTAATGCTTGATGTATATAAATTTTACTTATGTAACTTGCTCTCTTAAACTAGTATTCAAAGGGGAATTTTAATAAATGGTTTTATCTCTAAACTATTTTTATTTCTCTATCTCTATTATTTATCTTCTATCTACTTAATACATTAGTTATACACGCACATCTCACACCATGCTACTCGTATACGTGGTATATTTTAATGTCCTGTTTTTTCTAAAAAAAAATTATGGTCACCGTATGTATAGCCCTATACAATCTAAATATAAAATTTGAACCAAATTCATCAAACCGTTTTGGATCCTAGACTAAGGAGAAACAAATAGACGTGGGGACAGAGATAATGGTAAAACCCGCTTATTTGGGTTCATGTTCACATAAAACGTAAAGATTCATCATAATCTAGAGATTGATTTTTTCACGATAACAATAACTTTCTCTTGATATGAGAAGGTAACAAGTACCTAATTAGAAGCTAAAACACTAAAAGAGTTGTCCAAATATTGTAAGGCATAAGCAGGTATACATACACAATAAATTGATGATAAATAATCTACCACTAAAAACACTAGCTCCGATTTAAAGGAAATACCAATAAATAACCTAGCCAGGGGATTTAACAAAATCCTCTTGCTACTTTCTAAGGAAATTCCATAATCAACTGGAACAATATGGATGTTTGCGTTGAACAACATCTGTTTTCAAGATTTTTCAATATTGTACTCCACTGGGGTCTTGGATTTGAACTTAACAATGACGTTAATTAATTTTTATAACATAAATGCGAGCAGAAAAAAAAACTTTATAATTTAAGTGACAGTGAATAATTATCTTACCTTAACTCTGTAGGGGAAAAGAAGGAGTTGGAATGGAAATAGTTCAAAGAATCTATTGAACTGGTATAGTTGTGTAATGAATTTCAATGCAAACTTCTTTTCCTTTAAGTTACTTTGATAAACAAGAGGACCTAGAATGTCAATTATAGATTAATTTGTTTCATTAAAGATAAAGATCATGCGTAATTTAGAAAACACGTTTTTAAAGAATAGCTAGATAGATCGTTTAAAAAATATAGGACCAGATATTAGAATCCAGACTTATAGGTGGACATACATAATTAGTGAATTGTAAAAATGGACCGCAGATAAAGAGTGTTCTTATTTGGAGATATACTAATATCAAATAAATAATAGATAAGAGTTTAAATACAGAGAGCACGACCGAAAAATTATATAAATTAATTAAGTGACTGCTCCTACTAAGCGAAATGAGCGCAGCAGTGGCCCATTAAGGGAGCGTCCAGCTATGACAATCGACGAAAATTGGGCAAAGAGCCAAAGGGAAACTATCAGTATTCATTCTGTCCACGTTGCGAGTTAAAATAGGGAAACCAACGCCTCTTTTAGGGTGGGTTTGAAGTTAAAGTGAGCTAAGTCCCCCTTTTATTGCCTCCTTTTTACTAAAGTTGCCATGATAAAGTGGAAACGTAATATTTTTCTGTGCCATAGTAGACCACGTCCATAATTTAATTGCTATCCGCCAGATGGCATAAGTTCTAGTTATAAATGAAAAACAGTTCATTTCCTTTCAGAACTTTTAAAGGATCAAGCTCATTTTCTCTTTGTTGTAAATCAGTATGTGCTTTTATGTGATTTAAACAAACTATTTAGTACGTGTTTTAAATAGTTTAAAGATAAACTAGGACTAATAAAAGAATTTCATCAGTTGAGGAGTGGAGACCAGATACACCGATACCTGTGAATGTAAGTTAACAAGATATATATTTGGTTATTTTTGTGTTAGGCTATATTCTAAAGAGTGATTTTTAAAGATATATAGTTAATGTCCTCTTCAAACTGTATCAAAAGGTCAGATAATATTTTCTGTATAATTTAAATTTTATTTTGAGGTTGTAAAAAGTGATTTTTAAAGATACCTAATGAGTTTTATGTTTTATTAATCTCTATTTCAAGCGTGTAAAACATTTTACCGAAACTTAAAGTATATTTTGGAGCCAAAATGGTAATGAAATTATTATTTTATTGACGATACGATTTAATTAAAAAGTCGGTTACTATAATCATGTTATTTTTTTTCAGGTGAGGAGGAGGAGCTTACCGTCTTTATCCACCAACCAAAAGAAGGGAGCAGAGTCTCTATGCAATAGTACCAAAAGGAGAAGTGATCGCCCATTCCAGGGATATCTCAGCCGGTCATTAATGTGGTAGTCTTCCTCAACTTAGCCATAGACCACCTAGTGTAGAGGCTGAAGTTATCCACTCCTTCAACGATTCCACTGTCTACATGCAGGTATGGGACGAGACGAAGGGAGGCAAGTGTTCTGAACATGTCGCATCTTGTGTTCGCAGTCATTCAAGAGAAAATGCACGAAACTACACACACACATAATTCTATATTAAGGATCGTGCACTGGTAAAAATAGACATATGGACATGGTTCTTGCTTTGTTTAAAATACTTCAAAACCTCATCATGAATTTAGAATAAATATATTTTAAATTCTTGAAGTCCGGACTTTCCTTCTTGCCGAAATTGGTATGGATGAAAAGGCAAGCCGAAAACAACAATATATCTATGTGAAATAGGATTAGATACAGATTATAAATTTTGTGAAGAATAAGAAGCGCCATTTCAAAATAGTTTTGATGCCCAGAAATGAGTTCCTGACTACCAAGTATATGCACAATTCTATAACCAACAGAAAAAAGGATATACAGGGAAATTCTGTCAACTGGTTTAATAAACGCTGGCTGATATTTGAAAATAGCTTACCCTTTACAATTCATTGAAGGTTTTGAAAAACAGATTTGCAAAATAATGGAGTGAGAAGAGCTCTTCAGTCTCTAACAAACGTGAAACAAAATTCTCTTTACCAGTTCCGCAGATTTGTGGATGAGGAAAAGAAAACCGACATGCAGTCACACCTTATATACATGCCACCAATCCATTACACCTTCTTCTAAAACTTTCCTTAATTTCTGAATACTAGGTCAAGTGATTCTTCTTGGCAGAGGTACAGTGAGGATGAAGAAAATCATGAAGGCATTAGTCTTGACTAGAACATTGATTGATTTCTGAACACTAGGTCAAGTGATTCTTCTTGGCAGAGGTACAGTGAGGATGAAGAAACTCATGAAGGTATTAGTCTTGACTAGAACATTTTTAGATTTTCTATATAATTCCAGTTTAAAAATACATTCTAGAATTTTGCCAAAAAAATTGTAATAAACACGTTTGAATTAGGCTTATTTACGTTAGCTATGTTAATATCCAGTAATATTATAACATTATTTGACTATGAGTGTTTTTAATTATATCAAACTAACAAAGTATTATGTCTCATAGGGAAAGGGAACCAAATCCAGAATATACTAAAATTATATGTGATGACGTAATAATAGCTGTATGCTTTATGAAAGTACTAATAAATAGGTTTAAATTGAAACATGTAATATGCCATTAAAGCAGTAAAAAACCCATTAAAACCCATGTTTAATTAATTACAGTTGTTCATCTTTGAGATCCGTTCACTCAAATTAAATCTCATGTAATCGGCCCTCTTTGATCTGAAAGTAATCAAAAATAGAAACCTTACAACATTAAATACGTGGCGGCTGATAAAAATGTAATGGATATTAAAAAGAAACAAAAAATATCGGTTAAAACACACATATTAATATGGCCAATATGGTTTTGGCATTCCCGTGACTAGGTGTGACCATGGATTTATATATTAAATTAATGAGTGACACTAAAATAAGAATCTATATAAGTGAACATAAATATAGTTTTCCTTGGATAAGTTTAGCAAAACTACATAGACAGAAATCTTTTCAATTGCATCAGGGTTGAAGATGTATATGAAAATAGATAATTCCCCCAAACAATTCAGTGATGATGATGATGATGATGATGATGATGATGATGATGATGATGATGATGATGAGTTAAGTGACGTTATAATATATGAACTAGGATCTGCTAGCTTTTGAACTTGAAATAAGATACTCCTATTGATTCATGTCACTATTACTTAGTTTCCCCAAAATTATACTTAATTTAAACATCATTTACATATTTTGCTAGAAACATGATTTTTGGGTCTCAAACCTGACAGTAAACACTACTTAGTTTTCGATTTCACCAAGAACAAAACCCGTATATTATTTTGGAGAACCCCATTATCTAATTTGAATATTATAAGCTTAGTAGCTAGGTCCAACTAGGTTGTACTCTATTCCTAACATAAATCAAGCTCATCTAATATAATTAATAAATAAAGGGTTCTTTAAATTCAAATTCAAATGTGGTTAAAGCTATTATAATTTTTAACGTGGAATTGTTTCAAAGTTTTTACAAAATTAATCATGACCAAACATGATTAGATGTGAATAGTTATTATTAAGCTTATAATCATTCTAAAAAGTTTCATGTTTATTTGGTAAGGAGTAAAGATTTTCACAAACTTTCCAATAGAATGAAGTAAAATCAATAATCTTTAATATAAATAAGACTTGAAGATGGTGAGAAATCACAAAAAAAAACATGTCGCCGTCATAGAAGAAACGTAAATAATAAAGGATAAAGGAATAAAAATGAAGATATAGCCTTGCAATATAATTATAATCTTTGTTAACATGATTTTATCTCTCTATATATAGTTCTGAATATAGATCTCTCCGGAAATGAAAACCCACTTTCACAAACGCTGGAAATTGGGCATGAAGTTATTGCTCCGTATAATTAGAAAAATATATATAAACAGTAAATTTCAAAATAGAGTGGTATTCGTGGTAATAATTTTTTTATATGAGGTGTAAAATTTAAATTTGGCATAAAGGCAAAGGGATCACTGCAAATAATCATAAACACCTGAAAACTGAAATGTTTAAATGTAACTCCAGGATACATGGGAGAGTCCCCCATCCCCCATGATATTATGGAGGGGAGAGGGTTTAAACATAAAAATAACTACTAATTATAGTGGAAAATCTAAATTTAACAGGCAGGTATAAGATGGCCCCATATAAACAGTCTTAAGATTTGTAATTTGAACTTTATGGGGGAAAAGGGAAATTAAAAGTTTAAAAAACTCCCCTATGTCTTTTTAGAACCAGCAGACAATTAGCCTCGAAATTTGAATACAATTTTATTCTATTATGGCGTCAGATCTTTTGAGGGATTTTAAAATCAACACTAATTCTATTTATTTTCTCTATATAAGATGGGGCTGGTGAAATGGGGATAATTTGAAATTTCCAAGACTAAAAGAAAAAAATTACTTATCACAATAGTAAAAAATTGAAATTCTTCAGGCAGGTGTAAGGACTACACCTAACTGCATTAAACTTTTGACTATTCCTAGATTTATAATTAAGAGTCCAAAAAAGGAAAGCGTTCCTTTCAAATCTTCCAAAAATATTACAAATTTCTTGGTATACTATGAAGTTTAAATTTTTAATCAAATGTAAAGGAAAAACACCAAATAGTCAGATGAGTTTTAACACTTAAAAATTTAAATTGGATTATGAAAAATGGTCAGGTCTGTAAACTTTAAAAACTAAATTTACCAACCCCTATCGGTGTGATACAAAATAGGAATTTTAAAATTAAAAATTAAAACTGGGAGGAATTATGGTGAAATGGGTAATGAGAAGAAATTTTAAAACGTATAAAAATCACGATCCTTATATTGTAGAAAATATATATGTTGTAGATAACTTGAATAGCATGAATGGTTATTTTTAATTTTTAAAATCAAGATATATATTGAGGGAGAACTAGAAATTTAAACATCAATAAAAAAACGCGTTTTAAGTGTATTATAAAATTTAAATTCTTTCAAGCAGTTAAGACAAAAATAAAACAAAACAAACTGAATATATAAAATATCAAAATTAGTTTAAACCAATTTTCGTGGTTGCATGGTCTAAGGCGCTACTCTCTTGTTGGACTAGAATGCTGAAGACGGGCAGCTTGGGTGCACTGAGGTAGTTATTCCTAAATGGTTTTACACTTTCTCTTAACGCAAATTTGGGTGAATTTCTTCTAAATTAAAACCTTTTATCCGCAACCCATTGTTGTAATTATTACATAGGCTTATAGCCCAAACGGGTAGTAAAATGTGGTGCCAAACAAAAGAAAAAATGTTTAAGAGTTGAGGGGCTGACAATCTATTAAACTAATATAAATAGAACTTATCCGTTGGGAACAAAATTAAAACTTTGCATATAAGTAAATATACCTTTAAGGTTCGGCAGAATAGAAGACCAAATTCCATTTAGGGTCTTATCTTCCTTCTCGAAATGAGTACCTGCTTGAGGAGAGGTAATACCCCCACCATTCTATTACTTTCCCCACCCTGGTGTGTGTCACTCTTTTGGTCCATTGGTTTTCTGTATTCTGAAATACAAACAAAGCAGAGACCGGTCGGCCGCCTCTACCTGAAGTTTTGGGTTCACAAAGTGTTTGAATAAACGGGCTACATTGAATAAGCTTTGTTCCTATATATAATAATAAAAAAAAGTGTTTGCCTGTGTGTGTTTGTTTTTTTATGATGCCCAGCCAAATCTACGGCACGTAGAGGTCTGACATTTTTAACATAGGTGGAAGGAAGGAGGTACGAATGCACCCCGAAGCAGGTTTTTTAAATTTATATTAGGCTTCTTAGTTAGCCTATTTTTAACAATTTTTTTAATAATTACGGGCAACGTCGTGTGGGGGTTGCTAGTTTCTAATATACACTACTTAGCAAACTGCTTTATTTTTCCAGTAAATTGAAAAAGTTTTAAATTTGCGTTTAATGAAAACATAGGGTTTGGCAATCAGTGCTTGGACCGAGGATCAAGCCCGGGACTCCCAGCACAGAGGTCCAACACCTTACCCCTAGACCTCCCGGTCACCTACACGTTACTAACGTTATCGTTGTTACTTTAAAGAATAAACCATCACTTTTATATATGATCCTTGATGAATGACGAGCCATCAACTTGACAATCGCGAAAATATTAAATGGTGATATTCTAGCTATACGGAATAGAGAGTAGTCGAGTTAATTTATGTATCTCTGATTCAGTATCAACATGATGAATGATGGAAAATAATGTATATGATGTACACTAAGATGGTTCATTTGATATATTTTGTACATGTTAGATCAAGGGTTCTTAAACTGGCACTCATAGATGGGCTTTTAAGATGTTCCGTGAACCTAAAACAAAATATATAATAAAGTCTATATTAAAGCTTAGATTTAGTTATAACGTTTTCTGTTTCTTCAACAGGCGGGGTTTTCGACCCTTTTTGCCATATAAACCCAACATAAAAATAGAATGGATAACAAAGATATACGCATTGCACTGTCAAAGGCTACTAAAAAATTTCAACTTATCCAAGCAAAACGGCAGCTACCTCATCATTGATATGTACTTTTAACCAGATTTAAAGTTCACTATTAATTTTTAGTTAAACAATTTGGATTTATTTTGCTTTTATCCAAGCAGTAAACATTAACTTTTACATAAAAGGGGAAATTGAGAGACATAAATAAATGTAAAGATTGTTTTTATATTATGTCCATAAGAATGTAATAAATTTACACTGTAATGATGTAAATAGTATGTTAAAGTTTATATGAGAGTATAAGTGTGTTTTTATGGGGAGTTGGTATAATACATACACTTTGTAAGATTATAAAGGGTGTCCATGACCCAAAAAAGATTAAGAACCGCTGCTTTATTAAATCACTATACCCTGGTGTGAATTATAGAATGTGAAGGTTTTTATGAATAATACCAACATGTTAGCGTGGCTTGAACAAAAATACATCAGGATTTCTCCGTTAGAGCAAACGATTTTACCTAAAGGAGGAACTTGGATTGGTGATATAACAAACCATGCAGGCAACCAACAACATATTAAAGGAATTATTGCAATGCCAAACGAGGAGGTTGTTGGTTTCAATTGTGTGGCAAGAGAAGCACAATCTAATAAAAGTAAAGCTAAAAGACTTAATTCATATTAAATAATGCTTTTTGTATTTAATTGGAACATTACAAAATTTAACTAATAAATTATGCCTTTATAGTCCAGTAGAGAAGCGTATTAAGGTAAAAAAACGGAATATCAAGTTGAAAATTTGTGAACTTATAAAATTGGCATCAATGAATAATACTCCGTTGAGTCCCAGAAAATCATGGCCGGGCTGTATCTATAATGAAGGAAGATAGGCCACCATATTCAATCTTTACTTTTTTGAGTCTAGTGGATGAACAAACCATTATAGAATGATAAAATTTGCATAGAAACACTAAATGCATCATTGATGACACAAATAAAGTGTATAAGCTGTTCATGACACATTTTTATCACACTGTACAGTCTGCTTACTATTGTATGGTACCGAGAAGAAGACAAATATTTGTTAAGAAGATCTTTTTGACCATTACATGAGATGGGACCAAAAAATGTTTAAACAAACTTGTGAAGGGATTAAAATTACATATAGATCAACCTTAGTACATTTGTATAGTTGGACATGAGAATCATAAATGTATAAAACAATATTGAACAATACCACGCACTCTAGGCAGCCTTACAAAATGTGGCCTATTACCAGCCCCTCTGTTTGGTGCTCAATGAACACGCGCAAATATGGACGCATCACTTAGTCAGGTATTGCTGTGTTGTTTTCTTATATTACCATCAGCTTTCTGCTAGTTGTTCGGGTGTTCGGATTGTCTTGTGTTTTAATAAATCTGTGGGTGTTTTTATGTTGAATACGTTAAAATGGCAAATTAATTGTGTGTTATTTTAAAAAGTAAATTGAAAGAGGTTAACAAGTCTATTGAGGTGAAATCTGGCCTAGAAAATATTAGGATAACTAGTGTGCTAAAAAAAAGATAGAATTTATAATTTACTTGTCGGAAGAGAATCAGTGAGGCTGCATGAGAATTGTAGAAAGGATTAGATTCTAAGGTGGGAAAACACGTACCAGGAGGAAAAGTTTGTCCAGTATCTTAGAAAAGTGGATTCAAGTTTTTATTACAAGATAAATTGTTTGTTTTGTGGGGAACTCGTGGTTTTTAATAAGATGCATCCCAGCTGAAAACAAGTACTCAAAGAGGCAACGACTTTGGAGTTAAAAAAGAACGTTGTAGGGTTGTGTGCAAAACGAGCCAATTATTGGGGACAAATTGTTCTTTCAAGAATAAACTCTGTAATATATCTAGTTGCTGCAGAGGCACAATGTCACCGCGATTGCTATCCTTTATTTAGTAGGCTTGGATCTATACCCCCACGTGGAAGAGGAGTGTAAGCCTACACTAATGGACTAGCAGCATCTTAATCGGAGGGATTCGCAAAATTGTGGGAGTACCTAGAAATCTACTAAGACTGTCAGCATTATTTGGACGATCTGTTAGAACAATTAAAAATAATTTCGCCCCATAATGTGTGTTACACACGTAACGCCTAAAAAAAAATAAAAATTAGAATATCACTACGGAGATTTTATTGTTTTCTATCCCTCAGATGGAAAACGAGGTTTGGTCATTTGTTTCTTTTGTCTTGCCTCTCGTATTTTGAATGGTAAGTGGTGTGAGGACCATCTAGAAAGTCATAGGGACGAAAGAAAGATAATTCTTGAGGCAGCCGCAATTATTATCAGTGATAACATTTGCTCCCACTGATATGATTGCAACACATAATCAAGCACTGAGGTGATGGCTGAAGGAGGATATGAAATTATAACATTAAATCTTCATAGCTATCTTCGTTTAAGTGATGAGGCTGAAAATAAGAAAATAATGTGCCCCCAGAAAACGAATTACAGGTGGCAATTTAATCATTGCTACAGCTAGACCAAAGAGTTTCGTTTCTCTGTAACAGGTTGGTTTTGGTGTTTTATTGCACAAGGAAATTTGAATCTCATACCTTAATTGATGTACTCGCCAGTATTGGTATCAGTGCAGGCAACAGTAAGATTATAAAGTATGAGTCGTCTGTTACCTCAGAAGAACGTCACTGCTGAAGCACTGATATAACTACCAATGAGCCTCCTACCCACCAAGAACGATCCTCTTGTTATTACTACTATTAGCACCGCGTCTTACTACCCGTTCGGCTTATACGCACTTACGCTAATGTGTAGTGGTAGGGTGATTGTGAGAGGAAATGGAGGACATACAGTTTAACGGGGAATCCGAACCACGGTGGAGGCCTGGCATTCCTCACATTCACAAGATATCTTGTCAGAGGTGAAGGAAGGGTTTGGTAGTCAGATACATCTGTGCCGGGACCGAGGATTGAACCCCGGCCGCCAGCATAGAAGTCTGACACCTTACCCCTAGACCGCCAGGTCACCCAATAATGCTCTTGTTAAGTCATTCATTGGTTAGTAGTGCAGTTTTCAATTTTTATAATATTCTGTATTTATGATGAGCTTTAGTAATAAAAAACCTAGCTACAAGCTACGTGTTATGTACTTATCGTTGCCAAAAAGAATCTGGTCGACCAGCCATTGACATAACCAAATTTTCTTTCTTCATTTTTGACACACTCCCCACACTCTATTACTTTTCTAAATATAACTATCTATATTTAATTCTTATCGATATATAAGTGTATATGAAATATATTTCGATCCCATCCCTTATAATAAAATAATATAGCTTCGGAAAATATTTGCTTAGCTTTCCACTAGTACAGTGTAACAAACTGACTGTACATTGATATAATACCAAAAATGCTCACGCCTTCCTATGATAACTTTAACAACCATATAAAGCGCACTTTTATCTAAATTGCATCTTTATAGTTCCTTTTATATAGCCAATAACATTAAAAAAGCAAAAATTCAAAATGACAGCCTATTTCCCGCCATAGTGGATTTAATGCAACTAGTATTTTGCGGGACTCAACGGTTCTGTGATCTGTGATATGTTTATGTGCACACTAATATTAAGCTTGATATTTCGTTTTTACCTCATATTTCCTAATAATGATTATTTGTACAGGACTATTAGTGACCAAATTAATACACGGTAAGGCTTTTGTAAATATTATAAAACTCTCCTGTTGAATGTAGGCCTACACTGTACAGCATAAATGGGTGACCTGGCGGTCTAGGGGTAAGGTGTCAGACTTCTGTGCTGGCGGCCGGGGTTCAATCCTCGGTCCCAACACAGATTTATCTGATTACCAAACCCTTCCTTCACCTCTGACAAGACATCTTGTGAATGTGGGGAATGCCAGGCCTCCACCGTGGTTCGGATTCCACGTTAAACTGTAGGTCCTTCATTTCATCTCACAATCACCCTACCATTACACATTAGCGTAAGTGCGTATAACCCGAACGGGTAGTAAGACGCGGTGC
>CABFVX010001773.1:34886-48001 GCA_902151425.1 Timema shepardi
ATATATATATACATACATATATATATATATACATATATATACATATATACACACATCCTTATGCTCTTTAAAAAAATATAACATTTTATGTGAGTGCAAGGGAAATTTGATAAATTGATCTAATTTTATTGACGCACATTGACATGCAAGGATACATGCACACCTGCCTAAGCTGAAGCATAACATACAGTGATATGTGATGTGGAGGATATTTTTTCTCTATTAGTTTTAGAACAAATAACGGAAAGTAATTTTAATTTTAATTCCTTAAGATGTGGGTTTTATGAATCGTAATGAGAAAAGAGATTCCAAGCTATGCAATCAATCATTAACTAATTCATATTAATCTGAATAATATAAATCAAACGCTATTTTTAAATGATTTTAGATTATATATATATATAAAGAAGATAATTGTTTATTATGTTATAAATAATACACTACGTTGACCTTGAAGGGTATAAGGTTTACCTTGCTCTGTTCCACTATGAAGTAGCTTATAAGATAGGGCTATAGTGTAATCAGTGTTTAAGGTTTGTACATATTTAATATTTTGTTTAATTATTTATTAATTTGTCAATTTGAAACACATATTACATACATGCATCTTGAATTTTAACAAATACAAGTCTGGGGCCTGGGGAAGTGTTAATAAGGGTTATCGAGGAAATCCACGAATTGCCCTTGGAGTAGCTATGTAAGACAAAATATTTGTTTAAAACAACTAACATGAAAAAAAGCAAGCTATCCTTCTTTAATAATCAGGAATTTAAAATTATTTAAAAGTAAATCAAATCTCTTGATTATATCTTATTAGATACTGAATAGATAATTATGTTTTTAAAAACTATCAGCGATGCTTTGTGCCATTTTTTAAACAGTTCTATAATATATATTTAGGAAATGTGGTTTACACTATAAATAACACTTCTACAAATCGGGGGCTAGTATAATTCATGCACCCAGCATCTTGCATGCCAA
Source organism: Timema shepardi (assembly GCA_902151425.1). NCBI lineage: Eukaryota > Metazoa > Arthropoda > Insecta > Phasmatodea > Timematidae > Timema > Timema shepardi. The sequence goes on from CABFVX010001773.1 coordinate 35,868, forward strand.
AGTTTATGCCTATTATTACAATTAATTAGTATATTTTGTTGATAATATTTTCAATATTTGACGACTGAAGTACCAGGCACTGACTCTGTGAATCGGAAGTTAAATTCGAATCCTAGACGGGTTTACAGTGGATAATTTTAAACATGGTATTTAACTGTTATTTTCTTATTCTCTTTCCATGCTGATGCAAGTACATTTCCACTAATAGACTATGTTTATTAATTCACATATATCCCTAAAATATACGTTATATTTGTTCACAGTATCAGTCCTAAGACTGGAATCACATCCATACAATAAGATGAACCAGGATGGTTCAGTGGTGGAGCATTGGGACGTAAAACCAAATGTCCTGGGTTATATTTTCTTGTACAGATGGTTATTTTTCACACAGGTGATTTTATAACATAGTTGGTTACCTGGCGGTCTAGGGGTAAGGTGTCAGACTTCTGTGCTGGCGACCGGGGTTCAATCCTCGGTCCAGGCACAAATTTTTCTGATTACCAAACCCTTCCATCACCTCTGACAAGACATCCTGTGAATGTGGGGATTGCCAGGCCTCCACCATGGTTCGGATTCCACGTTAAACTGTAGGTCCTCCATTTCATCTCACAATCACCCTACATTACATATTAGCGTAAGTGCGTATAACCCGAACGGGTATTAAGGCGCGGTGCTAATAATAATAATAATAATAATAATAATATAACATAGTTATCCCTATTACTGAGACAAGTTATTTTAGTTAAACATCTGACTAAAATATTTGTTAAAAATTATACAGGTATGCCTGAAGTAGAACCACGAGAATTCATTAAATCTTATATATTTTATTTATAAGGATGTATTGTTTGTTGTAAAGTGGACACAGCCACACGCTAAAAAATAAAACTAGTTGAAAATTAGTTGAAAACAAAACAGTGGCGCCAGAAAGCAGTTAAGAAAGCGGGATTGCATCAATACTCACTCTAGCTGGGCGCTGGTTACGAAATAGCAATCATCCATTACACGAAGCAGGCGAGACGAAACAGCAAGTGCAGCAATAAAAAAACAAACAAAAGAACAACAATATGTTAGGCAATAATAGCAACAATACAACATCTATATCTAAAGCTTACAGCATGAAAATCGATTCTACTTATTACAATACAAATTCTACAGATTATAATTTTCAGCATACTGATTTAAGTATAGCACTCGTCAATTTAACTAAATTGCATTTTTATTCATATAGTTAAAATTATAATAATTTTTTATAAATTACAACTGTTGGATGGTATATTTATGATTTAACATTTTGACAAATTGTTATAAATCGTATAGGTATTATTTATATAATTAACTACGTCTTCACCATAGTAGAAGAGCATAAGGATATTAGGCATTGCTGATACCTCTTAAAAAAAATTGCTAAGTGACTATAGTCTAATCCAGGAATGGCGAGACTTTTCCGACCAGTGTGCCACTTAAGTACTAGATGAATTCTGAATTAGTTTTGTTTTTAATGAATATTTAAAAATCAGAACTTGTCGAATATTATAAAATTTAATGAACAACCCAAATAAAACTGTACATAATTTAATAACTACTAAGTTTTAAAGAAGTTTCATTTATTAAATTAATAATAATAACACTAGGCAAATAGCCTTCCTAAACTGGAAGTAGGACTAATAGCAAATACAACAATAACGAAACATTTGTAAAAGTCAAATAGAAAAAAAAAATCAAGTTCCAAATCAATCTAAATATATGGTATGGTATAACGCACATACTCTTACTTTCTCTCTCTTAAAATAGGATTAATTTACTAAATCTATTAGTATCTGTGAAAATAAATAATATACATTCTTGCAGAAACTTTTCACCTCAGAATAAATGAAATCATATACACTGTTAAATAAACATTGAGAAAAGAGGAACATCTCTGATTAACAAAGATTGTAGCAATCAATTTAGTTTTTAAAGACCTCCAAATAAAGACTATCCATATATTTTGTTTGTAGCTCAGAAACTGTTCGTTTCATAAAGGTATAATTCAAATAAAGAAGTTATATTTTAATAGTACAATAACTTACCACTGATAGGTTATTTCGTATAGCCAATAATTGTGGCTATATGTACAAAATTAAAATTTCTCTTTATGTAAACTACCATCAAACTTATTTCTAAGGGAATATTGGGGTTTCCATTGTGTGTTAGTTGTTAAAACAGTGCCTAGATACAAAATTTAATCAAAGTCGTCAGAGCAGATTTAGAGAAATTAATTTTTATCACTTTTTGAGCTTCAGTAAATTACCCTTAGTTTTAGGATTTTATATAAAACTCTAAAAATATTCTTGGGGAAACCTAATGAAAACCGGAATGAACATGTTTTGGCCCGATCAGCAAAATGGTTTCAGCTCTAAACCGAGATACAGACACACAGACAGAATGACTTTATTTCTTTATTGATATGTAGTTAATATAACAATACAATGAATTGTCAAGTTAAAACATTATATCATCATATACAATACAATCAGTAATTAATTTTAAACAAAAATTGATATACATAATGTAATTTAAATACATTTCTCAAAAAAATTAACAAACAAATTACTTTCCCCAAAATATTTCTAAATGACCAGAGAGACATATGTTCTTTCAACATTCACTTATTTTTATATTTTGCAAAGTAAGATCTTAATCGGTATTTCAATCTTACACGGAAAAAATTATGGTAATCAGGTACTTTATGATCAGTCCTTAAATTGTAATCATATGTCCTGCATATAGTTGATTTTGCCAATGCAATGAGAAAGTTTACCAACAGCCGTGCTTTATCGGAGACAACTGAGTGCTAATCATGAATCAAAATCCCTTTCTCCAAAAAAATTCTGTCCAGAAATATTCTTACTAAACTCATGACAAACAAACTGTTTCAGCGCGAGTGAACCGTAAAACCATGTGCATGTGCAGGAACCCCGGGCACAGGTCATTAATGATATTCCTTTTAAAATGAACAATCGAACAGGTGTAAAAAGGCGGGCATGATTAAATCCACAGGAAATGTCTAAATCACAAATATCCGTGGGATAGTGATACAATATTTACCATGGGAACACATTATTACTTCAATTAGACGTACCATCTTGAATACCAGCATCAATAAGTTTGGCAGTAAACTCCATTTACATTTTCTTACTTGGTTAGGGTCATTCACCATATTTTCCAAGAAGACCACTCAAGTAGGAATACTTAGTAATATTTTTATCAATCTGCATTTGATAAAAACAGTTAACTTTTGAACACCAAAAATTGCCAAATAATGTGAGATGAGCTATAAAGCTCCAACAGAGCACCAAGAGAAATAGTATATTCAAACTGTAAGGTAACAAATTCAGATTTTTCCTCATCCTTTCTTTTAAAGATATATGAGTAAGAGAGGCATGATTCTAGTAGAAAGGTAAGTAATTCCAGCTCCCACAAATTGTGTCAACAAACATCTAATGGGAATCTAACCAATGATTACGATTCCAAAACATCTAGACATACAACCTATTGATATCATAAATGAATTTCACTGGTGGTTGGAGTACTGCAAGCAAATGTGCCAACTTATAAACCAAATTTCGACTTATTAGTAAAATTATACCTATTGATGAGGTCGTGAACAGAAAATGAGTCCACTCTTACAAACCACGACAAAGTTTACTTTGCGCCTCAATCCAAATTTGACTAACCCAATTTTATGTTCTCAGAAGACCAACGGTAATTGTTGGGTTCATCCGTTCTATCTATACAATTCCCAACCCAGAGAGATTTAGTATTGACCATATTTAATTCATCTCCAAACCTACAAACATATTTCATAAATGCTGTAGAAAGTTCCTTGAACATATCATCATGAGTGGCGAAAAGTGTCAAATCATCTTCTTATACAGAGACCATTAACACTTCATTAAAAGATGGCAATCTTAAACACTAATTTGACAAGGTCTGCCTGCACATATATAAGAAAAGTTCTATACAAAGAGTAAACAATTGGCAAGCCTCATCAAGGATTTGGAGATAGATGTGATCGACAACGAAGAAGAAATCGCGACTCCAGAAAACCAAGCAACACTTCAAGGACCACGAGATTCCGGTGAGACTACGGACGTTAAGGAAGACCCTGGTGAAACAGACTGCTCACCGTTTCCAATCATCAAACGACCCCAGGTGCCATTGGTGTGGGAACCCGACGCACCTCGCACCACACCACTGGCAAATTGCCGCTACACATCCGTGGTGGTCGCCCCAATCAGACCAATCACTCCACGAGACAGGACACTCTTAAGAAACCTAAGGCATGGAATTTCGCTACCCAGACCGCACGACACACCACACAATTTTCAACGGACCCAATCCTCGCCCACAATGGACCTCATCATCAAAGGATGGACGGACAGCGGTCTCCTAGTACGTGAGAACTGCACAGACGTCTTTCCCCTATTCCTAATTCCGAAGAGGAATGGGGGAATAAGGGCCATTCATGACTTCTCCCCGTGGACAGAATTCATCAACGCCCCCGAGTTCAGCCTTCTGTCCGTGGGCGCAGCTCTCCGAACGATCCCTGCACGCCACATCGCCATCAAGACTGACCTACGAAGTGGCTTCTATCATTTACTACTGACCCCAGAAACCCGCAAGTTCGCTGTGTCTACTACAAGGGAGTCAAATACTGCTTCACCAGACTCCCCATGGGCCACGCCTTGGCCCCCTTTAGACTTCAGCGGACCATGGAAGAGGTAGTCAACGCTATTAAGGACTGGCTGCCTGGGGTCAGAGGGATCGTGTACTTGGACGACCTGGTGCTCCACGCCGAATCATCAGACGTTCTTCTCGCCGTACCAGCAATGTTAGCAGAGATGGGGCTCCAACTCAATCTCGACAAGTCCATCCTCACGCCTGCTCAGGAAATCAAGTATCTTGGCTTTCAGGTGCACACCATCACCCAGACACTGCGCATCACTCCAGCAGCATCCAGGAAGGCTCAACAACTCTGCAGCCAGGTCTCCCAGCTGTCACAGAAGGACAGATCAAGGGTCACCGGGTACATCAGCTGGCTGGGCTATAACCTACGATGGCCCAGCTACGCCACTGCACAGGTGTACCGCGGCAAGGGGACCTGGGCCACAAGATTCCTACAGAACGAGTCCTGGACGGTGTGCACCTGGGGACCAAGCACCGGTGAGGTCGGAACTGTGTTCTAGGACGCCACCACGAACTCCATCTCTGGCTACTGCCCAGATCCCCCATCATACTGAGCAGGGTTCATCCGACAACACCTAGAGATCAACAGGGCTGAGATCACCGCAGCGCTGATGACCCTCAACTGATACGCCGAGAAGTTCCCCGCAAAGAACATCAGACTCGGAACATACAATAAAACGGTCTTCCACGGCCTCATCCAAGGCAAATACTGGGTTTTTACGCATCCAGAAGTCTGCGCACTCCACGCCTAGACCTTCCACCACCTACGGCAGCGAGGAGTGGCAGTCTTCTTTATCCCTTTCGGAATTAAACCCAGCCGACGTCGCATCCCGAGACATACTCCGAAAAATGAGAGAGGACATCACCGACCAAGACAAACTCCAAGATCTAGCACTGTATATAAGATAACTACGTAATATGTAACCATTGTAACCTATACACAATAAAGAAAGGGGACACTCGAAGACCGGGACTTCCTCTCGCTCTTCGGCGAGTCCTAAAGGACCTTCCCCCGTTTTTGTAACTAGCGCCTCAGCTAGTATAAAAGCGAGGGTAGACAATCCTCTGGACTCAGTCGGAGCAGCGGAAGGGAACCCAACAACAACGTTGCTTGTGAACATCTTAAGAAACATTTTTCTTAGCATTTATTATAACAAGTGTTGAAGGTCAGTAACTTTATAAAGTTCTTCCATGTACTACTGGAATTTACGCAGTTAATACAACTCCAACTCGTAACAAACATCGTGACTTTAGGTATAAGAAACGAACATACGGTAATTATATACTTGGTTGCAAACTCAAATTTGGACAGTGCCGAATATATATATATTCAATAGAGTTATATAAACTTTTCTGATCCAGGGAAAGAACAAGGGGTATATTTCTTGCATTGGCGTTGTAAATAATAATACCTCGTATAAGAGGCCAATTTTCATATATTGACAGTTGAGGAATGCAAAACGTATTTAGGAGCTATGAAACACATTGGGGAGAACAGCTTCCATCCTAGAAACTATGGTAAAAAACATTATTTTATAGTCAAAATTAAGTAAAAATGGGTCTCTAAAAAAGCATAAAATTCCTATCCCGGTCCTTAGGAATTACAATAAGAAGAGGTTTACTCATTGACGACGATAACTTACCAGATTCCAGAGCAACATGAACCATCATTAAAATCATCCGTCAGATCTCATTACTAAAACATTGATATGACTACCGTAGTAGAACATCATATTTGGGAGCTTTATTTTTGTTGAATGAATTAACTGCTTCCGTCAACTTCACTGAAGAAATGTGCGAGTCACACAAAACCTTTTGATCTTCAGATAAGAAGGGAAGATCTTTATAAAGTTACTTACCTTCAACACTTGTTATATGCTAAGAATAATGTTTCTTAAGATATTCACAAGCATAATTACGAACCTCGCTGGGGTTAGACATTATTTGTCCATTTATATATTCAGAGAAGCCAAAGAAAGTTTAGAAATACGTTGCTTGAACTTAGTAAGAAATGTGGCTACCTATTTGTACTTATACCAGGAAAGCTCAACAGAGTGAATGTCAATGGACATTAGACTTACAGTTTGCTTAGAAATTTCACATACTTTAGAATTAAGCTGATCCTACTTCAACAATGAGTTCATATTCTCTGAATAAAAACCGGTAATATTATTGATAATCAATTTTTAATGTTATTTCTCTAATAACCGTGTGTTAAGCCCCCAATATACATGTAAGCGATTTTTTGCATCAACTTCTAGTAAACAAATACACACAGTTGTCAGGAAAGTATGCAATTATTTTTGTTCGTATATCAGAATAAATAAAACTAGGATTTACATAAATGTGGTCTAACCGTGAACGAGGCTCATTTTTATGAACACCTGTATATGTTAAACCCCCTTCATCAGGATGAGCGTTTTCTCATACAACAGACAATTTATTAAGGGGTGACCTGGTGGTCTAGGGGTAAGGTGTCAGACTTCTATGCTGGCGTCCGGGGTTCAATCCTCGGTCCTGGCAAAGATTTATTTGATTGCCAAACCCTTCCTTCACCTCTGACAAGACATCTTGTGAATGTGAGGAATGCCAGGTCTCCACCGTGGTTCGGATTCCACGTTAAACTGTAGGTCCTCCATTTCATCTCACAATCACCCTACCATTACACATTAGCGTAAGTGCGTATAGCCCAAACGGGTAGTAAGACGCGGTGCTAATAATAATAATAATAATAATAATAATAATAATAATAATTTATTAAGTGAAATTGGCGCTGAAGAGACTGGCTAATTGCTAGTCTGGTCTCAATACAATTGATCCAAGCTTATAGTAGAAGCGTAACGTTCCAATGACCGGCCATAAACACATGCTCTAAGATGCCAAGACGCTGTAAGTATCGTGTCAAAACCCCAACCACAAAGATGGCATGAACATTATTTTGAGGAATATATAAAATGATAATTTGTAAAATGCATTCTTAATACAACAAGTGCATATCCTGGTTTCAGTACAGTGTTTCTTAGAGGCTCAAGGAATAAAGATGATCTGATTCCAATTGGTACCCATGAACTAGCTTGCATTGAAGAGGCGATAAAAAAACCCGTACAATCTGCTCAGGTATGTGACGTAGGTGGTGAGCTCAAGCTAGTTTCCTGTATACACAACATGTCTGTTCTTACACGTTTTGAGTACTCAGAAAGCATACACTGTTGACCATCAATCTTTAGTCCCCATTCAATAAGAGTGAGAGCACAAATCATGAAAAATAAATAAAATAGAAACACATTGTGTTGTTATATCAATTAATCATTAAAAATGTTGTAACATAACAACCTGCTTCTTGCAGTGACTTTATTAAACTCAACAAGCGTCGCCTTACATTGTGAATTCGGACACAGGATAATGAATCCTGCAACCTTAATTCTCTGCTAAACGTACGACATGAACGGGTGGTTAGACGCGGTTCTAAAACATACATTCTGTAGATCCTTGTATTTGGTTGTGAGCTAATACACCACCGCAGCAGTATTTTTAACCCCCTATATTGTTTTAAATAAAAAATTTGAAAGCATGTATTTATTCAAAGTATATATTTTGTTATTAAAATTGAATTTTTGAGTTCGTTCATCAATACTTGAAGTATCTTAGACTTTTAATTTTTCCGCCTTTTAGCTCGAAGAAAATGTTGACACAACGGATCAATGAAAATCAGAGTAATCATGTATCATAGTCCTCACTAGTTCCTCAAGAGCATTGACCTTTTTCCGCCAATAGAGCCGATACCACTAGGTGATATTAAAGACCCCCTAGTTATATTCTTATACATGTGAGAGTGACTCACTTTATAGGGTGTCTTTTGAGCACATTGTAGTAGACTATCAGTTTACACACTCCCAAAACTAGAGAACTTTCTGTGACCTCATCCTTCTGTTGATATTGTTGTGATGTTGTATCTTTCAAAGTTTACTGAGGGCTATGTTTAGGGACAGTAAGTATGCTAACAGCAGGTACATAATCAACCGATTTCACATTAACTAATTGAATAGGGTCAGCGCTACCCCTGGTCTCAGTCAACCGTGTCATTTTGTAATGCCAGCGACAACACCAATAAAGGTAGTATTTCGGTGAGGCTCACTTGACCACTTGGTGGCCGACACATCTTGTGTACAGTCCCTCACAACGTGTCCGAGAAGCGAGAAACGAAAACACTTAGCATCATCGGTGGACAAATATACTCACCATGGAATATTATCTACTGTCAAATTATAAGGTAAAGGAAGTGAGTCTTCCCTATTAGGGAGATAAAGCTGATCTTATTTTTCCTAATCTTATATATAACTTTCCTGTATTTTAAAAATGTTCATTAACAACCAATAATTTGTGATACCTGATGTGAGATTGGACAGCACTACTTTAGGGGATGACATTGCAAATCTTCAAATTGGGACAAAAATATTGTCTGATGATAATGCCACATCCTCTAACATTTTATTAACACTCTCTTCTTTTGCCATAAACAAACACACTCGTTCACCGCTTATGTTAGACTCTTCACGAATACCACGTTGTCCCACAACATTACCCATACTAGCCAAATAATCATCCAACACTTTACTGGGAACAATAGTTCCCAAAACTATCGCCAGTTTGCGGTCCGGCCTGTTCGATGACATTTTATGCCGTGCAGATTCCGAATCCAGCCCATTTGAGTGACCTCCACTCACGTGGAGAACAACGCAACACAACACATCAAAGTTAACTAGTAAATACACACAGAATATCCTCGAGGTAAGTATAGCATAAGTAGGTGACCTGACGGTCTAGAGGTAAGGTGGCGGATTTCTGTTCCGGGGGTCCGGGGTTCAATCCTCGGTCCCGCCACAGATTTATATGATTTCCAATCCCTTTCTTCACCTCTGATAAGAAATATATTAATCACAATTTGTGAATGTGTGGAAATTCCAGGCCTCCACCGTTGTTTAAATCCCACATTAAACTGAAAGTCCTCCATTTCGTCTCACAATCACCCTTCCATTACACATTAGCGCAAGTGTGTATAACCCGAATGGGTTGTAAGACGCGGTGCTAATAATAATAATAATAATATAACACAAATTAACAGAGCAACGCTCCACACACACACACACTTCCACTCACTACGACAGCAGCAGACAGATATACAGACAGAAAACATACATCATGAAAACCACTCTTTTGGGTCAAAGGGTCATGAAACGTTGCTATCTATCAAAATTAGAAATGGGAAATTCGATTCCTCGATTCCTCGATACCTATCAATTCTAAAGGGTGTCGAGAGGATTGAAAATCGAAAAAATACCTCAATTATTGATGCCTCGATTCCTAAAGATACGTGCAAATGCTCATGAATGCTTTATTAAGAGATTAATATATATCATATATTATTAATTATTCATTATAACTTCCATATAAACTTATAAAAGCATTGATTAAATTTGAAAACCTAAAAATGGATGTTTCACGTCAATATGTAAAGATATTTACCGTGGTAGCATAATGTATTCAAGAAAAAACACAAATAAACCTCCATATTAACAGATACCAACCCTGTGTAAAGAAATATATTACGATTGCTTTGCAAATTTACAGTCACAAACTAAATAATAATAATAATAAATGTAAAGTTAATTTCAAAATTTTAAAGCCAAAATTAAAATCATGACTATAATTTGTACAGGTAAACATGTTTTATAAGTTTAACTAATGTTTATTAGACATTTACCTAAATTTCTAGAATAAAATAAAATTGGTAAAAAAGGTTTACCTATGATGGCAGCCATATTGGTTTCTATTAAGATAAACAAATATTGCCGTTCCCACTTCATTTCAGGTCTATTCCATTAAGAATCGTGTATCGAATAATTGAGGTGAAACTTTAAGAATCAAAATCGAGAATCGGAATCGAAAAAATGGTATCGTCCAATCTCTAATCAAAATTTCAAGTTCTATTTTTTATGATCATAATACATCCTTCTATCCACGGGGTCAAGAGAAAATAAGAATGTATTCAATTCTAAATTAAAATTCAACGAATTTTTTTTTTTATTGTGAGTTTTTTTTTCATAACGAGTGTTGGATAGACTGAAAAATGTGCGACAATTTCTTTAGCCTCAACTTAATTTATCAACACTTGAATTCTTTAGGAAAATTGAAATACGCGTACATTTACTCTACTCTAAGTTAAAGGTTACTCACTTACTTACATCGATATCCAACTCGAATGGTCAGTAAGACGGGGCGATAAAAATAATGGAAATGTTAAGATGAATACCTTTTATTACAGTTTAATTTCTGCACCAAATTTCACTACCAATTAGGTATATACGCCTATGTACTAATTTTGCTAATGGGTTAGGGATGATTAAGGTTTAATTTAGAAAAAGTGTACCCACATTTACATAGAGAAAAAATGAAAAGCTTTTTTTTAACCTCCCTTAATACACCTGGCCATGATTCGAACCCCAATCTCCTAGTCACTGACAATCCAGTCTAATACTATAATGACGCTTTAGACCATATGACCACTGATGCAGCTGCTTGGTATATAAATTATGTATACATTGGTATATTTTAACATAGTGGTATTGGGAGTTTCATTAAAATTATTATTATTATTAACACCACGTCTTACTACCCGTTCGGGTTATACGCACTTACGCTAATGTGTAATGGTAGGGTGATTGTGAGATGAAATGGAGGACCTACAGTTTAACGTGGAATCCGAACCACGGTGGAGGCCTGGAATTCCCCACATTCACAAGATGTCTTGTCAGAGGTGAAGGAAGGGTTTGGCAATCAGATAAATCTGTGCCGGGACCGAGGATTGAACCCGGGCTGCCAGCACAGAAGTCTGACACCTTACCCCTAGACAGCCATGTCACCAGTTTCATTAAAATAACAAGAAAACATCGCTTCTGTTTAGAACAACCACACGTGATTTGTGTGGGAAACAAATAATACATTTTGTTATTACGATAATACACATTATTTGGAAATACATAAACTGTACAGATAGGTCATATACTGAGAAACAAAGAATTTATGAGAATGATTGCTATGGGTAGATTCTAGGGTAAAATTGGAAGTGTGCGGCCATATTGGGAAACCTAGTAATAAAGCCAGAAGCAAACAAAAGCTTCTGGCGGCCGAGGTTCAATCCTCGGTCCCGGCAAAGATTTATCTGATTACCAAACCCTTCCTTCACCTCTGACAAGACATCTTGTGAATGTGGGGAATGCCAGGTCTCCACCGTGGTTCGGATTCCACGTTAAACTGTAGGTCCTCCATTTCATCTCACAATCACCCTACCATTACACATTAGCGTAAGTGCGTATAACCCGAACGGGTAGTAAGACGTGGTG
>CABFVX010001773.1:48560-86011 GCA_902151425.1 Timema shepardi
TTGCAATTATCTTTGTGAGCGCTGTATTACTAGTAACTGGGGTGGGTCAGGTATAAAAAAAGACACCACCTCATCAATGCCAGCCAATATCACTTGACTCTGTCCACCCCCTCCCACAAGCAAGACAATGTTTCCCCGCGCGCGACTGCCGCTACATCACGCGCCAGGCTTGCTTTTGCCATTGTTATTTCGATTCTCGATTTGGTCACTATTTTGGTTTGATTTTGTGAACAATTTTGTGAACAATTTTGTGAACAATATTTGACGACCCATGCTATTGTTTAACATTGTTATTTTGATTTGGTTACGTTTCTGGTTGGATTTTCTGCACGATTTTTGATGACCCACTCTTTTTTTTTATTTGATACGAACTTATAATTTTGACGAAATGAGTGAAAGGAATACCTTCTTCAAGAAATATGTAGGTTTTATTTTATTTACTTTTTCGCGTCTTGTCTAAAAAATGCAATTTTTTCATATGAAGGTCAGGGGTGGAACAAAATCTGTTAAAATTCCAATAACGACCCCTTCGAAATAACGACCCTTTTCCAGGGAACCGTGAAAGGTCGTAGAATAGAGAGTTGACTGTACCTTTAAATTACCCTAATTTATGAAAGAAGCGCATTAGATAGCATGTAACAGCTGTGGAACGTATCGTTTTTACTTTGCAATTTTTTTTGTATTTCTAGTAAAGTTTTGTTTACACTTAGCTTGCTCTTCTGATTCAACGTGCACTCCACCAACGTCACAGATTTCCATGGCGATTGCAAGCAATGTTTGCACAGTCCTCTTCTCTTTTGATATGGCCGCGGCATTCGAGAACGTTGTTTGTACAGGTGCTGCATTCTACAACGAACTTCTAACGCAGCCAACCAAGTGGCCGAGCTTCTAAATGTATTAGACTAGCTTTGTACAAGATCACTATAATTCAGACTGGTTGCACTTAGGGGAGGAGTTTCCAAATAAAATCTACCAGCATGGTTTTAAAATTGGCCCCCACCGCTAATTCGGGTGCCAGTGCTCAATGGTACCTTCCTCCTCCCTACCTCTCGGATTAATACTAAGCCGGTATTAAATTATTTAATGAGCCCCCCTGTTTAAAACATCAACTATAAACGTGAGCTAAATTTGAGTATATTTCCCTAATTGTGTTGTTGTCAACAATGTAACATTAATTAAAATAAATATTATTATTATTATTATCACTGCGTCTTACTACCCGTTCGGGTTATACGCACTTACGCTAATGTGTAATGGTAGGGTGATTGTGAGATGAAATGGAGGACCTACAGTTTAACGTGGAATCCGAACCACGGTGGAAGCCTGGCATTCCTTACATTCACAAGATGTCTTGTCAGAGGTGAAGGAAAGGTTTGGTAATCAGATAAATCTGTGCCGGGACCGAGGATTGAACCCCGGCCGCCAGCACAGAAGTCTGACACCTTACCCGTAGACCGGCAGGTCACCTACGAATTTATAGTAAGACGCTTTATTTGTATATTAAACTATATAATACACCTTAATAATTAATAAATATATATTAAAATTGGTTAGAGGTGTCACCTTTTCAACATACTTCAAATGACATGGAGATAAGGACTCGTATCCCAGTTAGGTTTAATTACGGTAGTTTTTACTTAATGGCTTTTAACTCAAACTACAAAAAACTTGCTACACTTTCGCTAAATTCAACCTTCCATATACCTATAACATTAGCGTAGTTATTACATAAGTGTATATCCCGAATGGATTATAAGAAGCAGTAACAAAAATATCTTACTAGTATACTAAAACCAACGACAACGTATTGTGTATTCCAGTTGCTTTTAAACTTTATAATGATTCATAATATTTGTTTCAAACTAGCTCTACCTTATTTGAAATACTCCAACAATGAGATGCATGCCAAATTTTCAACTTTTTGAGGGATATTCATACGAATTTATTGATACATTTTATATCTGGCTAAAAGTATTCATAACCGTTTCAATATATGGCATTTTATAATTGACTATTACAGTATTTTTTAAAAATATTTATTCTACTGGTTTTTTTTATGTCATAATCTCTCACTAACTGTTCGAGCTGTACGCATTTGTACTAATAATGTTAATGTTCTATGGATGAGGAGGGTTTAATTTTGAGGAAGGTGTACCCACATTGGCGAGGAAAACAATTTGTAAATAGCTACTCTCGATACCCAAGATTAAGGAGCGAGCACAGATGACCTTATCATTATGAATCCAGTTTATTTTGAGAAAAGAAAACTTAAGCTTGATTCACACGTTCGCCGAAAAATAAAAAACTGAATCTGCTTGAGTATCACAGCAATTCACACACTCTATGTTGAACTATGATGCATTGCAACACTAATTTTAAACAGCTGACTATCAACATTTTATTTTCTAGGGGATAAACATTTATTTTAGATCATTGCCCCGATGGTTGGTTACAGATTATAACGCTGTGTCATGGAACAATCCAATACATTGATACACACGCTTTCCATTGATGGGTTATTTAAAATCTCCTCACAAAAGGCCAATAAAGGCCAACGGAGCTGTCTGCCAGCTTCTAGCTGTATAGCGCATGCGTTGTCAAACGCGCATGTGCACTGATTAAGATGGTCGGTTCTGAGATTTGATTGCTGCTTCTGTGCCGAACATCTCAGTCAGAGCAGATAAAGTAAAGATGAGTTGAACTTTAACTGAATAACTCACGACGATTAGGTGTAAATCTTGTGATTGGCTTAAAGCTCGTCACATGGCCACGTTTCTGCTACGCGCTTGTTTTTCAGTGAAACCACAGTATTATCAATTGACCACTGAAGCGGATCTTCTTATTAATATTATTATTATTATTATTATTAGCACCGCGTCTTACTACCCGTTCAGGTTATACGCACTTACGCTAATGTGTAATGGTAGGGAGATTGCGAGATGAAATGGAGGACCTACAGTTTAACGTGGAATCCGAACCACGGTGGAGGCCTGGCATTCCCCACATTCACAAGATGTCTTGTCAGAGGTGAAGGAAGGGTTTGGTAATCAGATAAATCTATGCCGGGACCGGGGATTGAACCCCGGCCGCCAGCACAGAAGTCCGACACCTTACCCCTAGACCGCCAGGTCACCTCTTATTAATAAGTTTGAGTTCTAATTGAGCAATGACTAGAGCAGGTTACATATACTACCTCACCAAATAAATAATAAATATCAAATCTATCTAGATTAATAAAATGAAGAGTTTGTCTGTTATGAGGGTTGCCTACCTCAAGCAAAGGGTCTAAAATTTAAAAGTTAGTAACCCCTGTGCACGAACATGTGCACCTGAAAGCCTGATTATTGAAATCTGCATCAGATTTTTTTTAAATTAATTAAAAACCGGCTTGGAAGAATTAAAATAAATCTTTGTTTTGTTTATGTCTGTTTGTGGCAAAGTGAAGTGTTGCCATTGCATGGTTACCCCTGTCAATACCAGGTACTTGTGCTAGTTAATAAATAAAACATCTAACGTTATATCGTTTATGAATCATTCATATATATATATATATATATATATATATATATATATATATATTTTGAAATTAGAGTAATATATTATGCATGTATAAATGCTACAAATATAAATTATCTCTGTTATGTACATATTATATATATCTTCTTATTTTAAAGGCCGTGTTAATTTATTTTATCTTCATTTTATAATCAGGATTACCCATTCTTTAATAATGTGCACGGTCCCTTTTCAAAATCCATCTCAAATGAAATTTTAGTCAAATTTAATGTGTAAATGATGCTCATCTTCTTAATCTTGTGTTTAAACCGTCACGTCCAACATGGTTGCAATGATTAAGTCACGTATGATATGACATCACGACTTCACTGAATAACTTACTAGTTACATTACTTGCAACTAGGGGAGCCAAACGTAACTACTTAAGTTGCATATATTGCGAAACAAGGAGAAATTCGTGACAAGATTAAACGTAAGGACATACAATATGACTTTACCAACGTGACGCAAACCATGTCCACACTATATGCCATTAATATTATTATTAATTATTATTATTAGCACCGCGTCTTACTACCCCTTCGGGTTATACGCACTTACGCTAATGTGTAATGTTATGGTGATTATGAGAAGAAATGGAGGACCTACAGTTTAACGTGGAATCCGAACCACGGTGGAGGCCTGGCATTCCCCACATTCACAAGAATGTCTTGTCAGAGGTGAAGGAAGGGTTTGGTAATCAGATAAATCTTTGCCGGGACCGAGGATTGAACCCGGGCCGCCAGCATAGATGTCTGACACCTTACCCCTAGACCGCAAGGTCACCAACTATACCATTAATAGTTGACAAATAACTTATGGTCCCTCCTTAAATAGAACACTCGTTCTCCAAGCTAAGTTTAGTACTATAGGAATAATTCAAAGTGGGATCAACGCTATACTCAGAGAAACATAGGACTGGTAAAAAACCCCAAACAAAGGGTTTAACAAAAAAATTCTAGGCAATAATAATGATTGAAGAAGGAGAAAATAACCAAAAGGAAGAATAACAGATCGTAATGATTTGTGTCATCCGATCTTTATAACTTCACTTTATTTTCCTTATTTTGTATTATTTTGTCAGGATTTGTGTTAAGTAAGTTTGTCATGGCGTCCCTTAATTTGATGTATTATGTGTTAAATTGTAATTGTTTGGGTACAGGCAAATTGCAATTTTTTTCTTAATCAAAAATGCTTTTATATCACATTAAAATAGTTAACGTTAATGTTGGAGGGTTTTTTCTCGTATTTAACTTTCATTAGCATGTATTCCTGTCAAAATAAGTGTCAATAAATATATGAAAGTGGGATTTTGTGAAACCTTTTGTTAGTACCAGTTTGTTTCTGTAAATTGTTCAATATCATCTCGTTCACACTTATTGAGTTTGTTCAATGTCATAGATTTCTTATCATTATTATTATTATTATTATTATTATTATTATTAGCACCATGTCTTAATACCCGTTCGGTTTATACGCACTTACGCTAATGTGTAATGGTAGGGTGATTGTGAGATGAAATGGAGGACCTACAGTTTAACGTGGAATCCGAACCACGGTGGAGACCTGGCATTCCTCACATTCACAAGATGTCTTGTCAGAGGTGAAGGAAGGGTTTGGTAATCTGATAAATCTTTGCCTCGACCGAGGATTGAACCCCGGAGATTTCTTATCAAATACTGACGCTGATACAGGAGTACGAATATTTGTAGAATCCTATTGCCCTTTAGGATTACAAACAACCATTTGGAGAAATCACTAGTAGACGTGAAACTCAACTCAACACTTCGCCTTGAGATATTCTGAATAGGCAAAACATCTTACTACTTTGTAAGAAAGGTTACATACATAGCTCAAAGAAATGATAATATTCAAGAATTACCCATGTTGTAATTTGGCCGTAGGCATGATACCTTGTATTGCTGATTTAAATAATTATTTCTTTTCATTATTATGCTTTATATTGTTAGCGTCCAATCATGGCTAAACTATAGTTAAAAAAAATTGCTATATGATACTAAGTGACCATCGTTCAATTATTCTTGTGAAATTTATCGTGAAATTGCAGTAAAACTATAGGCCTACTTATTATTAACATGTTTTTATTCATACATAAAATACTTATTTTTGTAATTTAGTATTTAATTACAGTTTGATGAATTATTATAAACATTACTTAGAGCTTTCTATTTTAGTTTTATCAGTTACTATTCTAAGGGAGAGCTCTGGAATGTTTTGAAATCCATAAAGTTGAGATATCTGTAAATCAAGTAGAAATATTAAAAAGCTTAAAACAAATACTTAATATATTTCGTTAATTTTAGAATCAACATATTCTTTGAATATCACAAACTTATAGTGTTAACCTATCTTGATTTCAATCTGTTTAAATAAGATATGAATATATTTTTATTAGATATATCAATTTGTTATAGTTAAATAAACTTTATTTGTAGCTTAATCCTTGCAATCCTATGTTAAACTGTGTTACATCTCTTACTAAAAGAGGGGTGGGAGAGTTTTTTTGATGCTTTCTTTTTATTTAATATATTTATTTAAACACATTTCTGATAGTTTGTTTCTAGTTTATAATATATTTGTGTTTAATATATAAATAGTTTATTAACAAGTCATTATTAAATATGTATCACATTGATCATAAACACTATATATAATTTTTACTATCAATGTGATAAATATATAAGTAATGACTATTATTATAAAAACTATCTATGTATATATTTTTGGCTTTCACAAAGTATATACTATTGCTTATGCTCAATGCGATAAATCTTTAAGTAACTACATATTATAAATACCATTTATATATATTTTGTAAACCTTCACAAAAAAATTTTTTATTGGTACAAATAACTAAGTATTGTTTAGTTACTATATTAATATAGGAGTATATCCTATACAAAGCAGCATTTTACCTTTATAAAATATATACACTTATGTATTTCGATTACTCATTATATAAAGGTCAATATTTATTATTTATCTTTATGATATAATTTTATATCTAGTAGTGATTGATTTGGAGTGTGACAATGTATATATAACGACTAAATATTAAAATATAGACAAATTAGGTCGATTATTTTTATTTTATGTTTCTCTGTGATAAAATGGTACTAGATTACGAACACATTATAAACATTCATATTTCTAAATGTTTGACAAAACATTAACACACTTAACAAACAATTGTATATCAAGACAAACAATTGTATAATCATTAAAATTACTTAAATCTTGCTAATAAAATAATAATTTTAAAGTATAAATATATAAATTCGAAGCAGGAACATATTTGAACATTATTTTAACTTATGTATCTACTATTACGTGAACTAAAGAAGTTGAACATGTAATGTTCCTTATTAGGTAAATACACAGTAATGAAATGGGACATAATTTAGATACGCCACCCTAATAGTGTCCCTTTTATCTGTATTCACCAGTTTAGGATTGCTAAAAACTCTATTAAAATGTGTAATATAATTTTAATTATGATTTATATAAAAGTTTATATTTGCTAGAACATGTTTTTCTAAAAACGTTCTAACACTCTTAATGTCATGATGATTTCTTTTTGTATGATATAAATAATACTTTTTGTTTATATATTTATTATTAAGGTCAAACATTTGTGCGAGTTCGGATGCAGTTTAATATTTCCAAGAAAACACACACACATCTATGCATATATAGATACCATTTTATCTTGTAATTGTTGACAAATATACTAAGAAGAGGACTATAAGAATCATCTACCAATGTTTGAAACAGCTAGCAATCAGCGCTTTAATATTAAACCAATTAGTTTAAATAATAAATAAATATGTAAATAGTGTTTAAAAATGCCAAAAATGTATTTAAAATTTACTCAAAACAAACTTAGCACATAATTTAATTATCTTTCTCTAAACTTAATTTTTTATTTGTAGACCTACACAAGAAATGGTATTTACATTCTGGGGGCGTTAGTTTTTTTTTGTAAAACCACTATTATATTAATGTTTGGAAATAAATATGTAATTTAAAACAATGAACCACAATTATTTAAATTAATCATAGGATTAAGGGGGAAAAGTTATCAATCACAATAATATTAATTATTTTTGTAGACCTTAATTTATAGACGTATACATTCTACATTTTGTTTATAGATACATTAATAAAATATTATCAAGGTAGCATTAAACCAACCGTGCTCAAATATACAGTTCCATAAATTTAATTAAAATATATTGTTGGTTCAATAATATGCGAACCATTCATGTTTGTTCAATCTGTTTACCAAACCCTTCCTTCACCTCTGACAAGAAATCTTGTGAATGTGGAGAATGCCAGGCCTCCACCGTGGTTCGGATTCCACGTTAAACTGTAGGTCCTCCATTTCATCTCACAATCAATCATCTCACAATCACCCTACCATTACACATTAGCGTAAGTGCGTATAACCCGAACGGGTAGTAATACGCGGTGCTAACAATAATAATAATAAAAATTGTTTGTTTAAACCATATTTCAATTCCAAATAATTTTTTTTTTCTAAAACACATGGCTTCAATATATAAAAGTGTAATTTTTCCAAACACAACCCTTAAAAGATTAGTAGTTTCCACGAAAGCGTTGAAGAGCACTTCTGTGTATTTCCTAAAGTCACGCAAGGATCATCAAAGTATCAACAGGTGTTGTTCACGAGGCCAGCTAGTATTGACTCACCAGCTCGAGCAGATAACCTAGCCCATATTTGAAAGGATCACGAATAAACCAGCTGAGCCCTATAACTCCAGTAGGTCTCTGGAATTATAGGAGGGAGATTAAGAGGACTGTTCGTACTTAAAACACTTGATAGGCTGCTGGTGGGAATTATAATTTTATAGGAGCCTAGTTAGATCAGTTCTTCACGTATCTCTCCTTTATCTGTACATAAATGAACTGCAGTTAAGAAGGTTTTGTAACGTGTTTAGGCTAGCTGGTAGAGTTTATTTATTTTTGTACATTATTTTAACGTAAAATACATGGACGATTTGGAGTAAGGTGTCGGACTAATGTGCTGGGATCCGGGGTTCAATCCTCGGTCTCGGCACAGATTTATCTGATTGCCAAACCCTTCCTTCAGCTCTGACAAGACATCTTGTGAATTTGGGGAGTGCCAGGCCTCCACCGTGGTTTGGATTCCACGTTAAACTGTAGGTCCTCCATTTCAATCTCACAATCACCCTACCATTACACATTAGCGTAAGTGCGTATAACTAAAACAGGTAGTATGACGCGGTGCTAATAATAATAATAATAATTCTTCTAAGATCAACCTTGATAATATTTTACACATTAGCATAATTAGTACATATGCGTGTATACCGAACGGAGGCCTAAAATAAACTCTCGCATTGATGAATTAACAGAATGATTTTTGGGATTTGATCATCGTTGAAGAGAAAGTATAGATTTGATACACCAACGTCACATGCCAGAATTCTCCAAGTTATTTTAAATTCCCAAATCTCACAGTCCAAAACGTTGTATTTCTTCGATGTTTATAAAAAAAAGAAAATATGGCCGGATTGCATGATGGTTCATCATAAAGTCTACGTGACGCACACAAACATGGAAAGGGCCTATTGTAGCCGGCACACTGCGAATTTGGCATACCCGAGTTAGAGGCTCGACTATAATGACGCGGGTGACCTGGTGGTCTAGGGGTAAGGTGTCGGACTTCTGTGCTGGCGGCCGGGGTTCAATCCTCGGTCCCGGCACAGATTTATCTGATTACCAAACCCTTCCTTCACCTCTGACAAGACATCTTGTGAATGTGGGGAATGCCAGGCCTCCACTGTGGTTCGTATTCCACGTTAAACTGTAGGTCCTCCATTTCATCTAACAATCACCCTACCACCACACATTAGCGTAAATGCGTATAACCCGAACGGGTAGTAAGACGAGGTGCTAATAATAATAATAATAATAATAATAATAATAATATAATGACGCGCCTTTGATTTATTTTGTGATGGAGCTGATTTAAAAATGTATACAGAGTAATTAATAAACAAAAAAAAAAGTATAGAGATGCATCCATTTCTTCAATACATAATTATTAATATTTTACTTATTTTGAAAAATGACACCTTGACAAGGAAATAAACTCCAGGACCTTTGACCAAGTACGCCAATGCTCCAACCACTGAGCTATTCAAGAGTCGTCTTGTTCTTTTCAATCCATCATGATACGCGCATTAGTACAGTTGTCATTCTACCTTTGACAGCATAAATCCCTCTAGAGTCGAAGATGGCAGCTTTACCTGATAGCTTCTGATCTTAATTGATCGGACATGTATAGCTGACTATTTACGCATATCCATCACAGACTCTGCCTTAAAATATTAGTGAATAATGATCCTGAACACAGGAAGATTCCTAGATAGCTCAGTGGTAGAGGATTAGCGTACTAAGACAAAAGTCATGGTTTCGATTCCCATGTCCAAGGTGTAATTTTTCAATTTTTAGTATTTGATAACTAGATGCGGTTATTAACCATATTTATTAAATATAATGCCTTGGTTATTCAACCCTGCACTATTATCATTATTACAATCATGATAAGATTCACAATAGAGTTCAGATTCCAAGATGAATTCGTTTTATATTTCACTTTTAGGTCCCATTCTTTCCTCATGAAATGTCAAAGTAGCTGTGTAGTAGTCGACAATCGAAAGAAAGAGTTTTATAACCACGAAGGATCGATTGAAACTTACGATGAAAATGGCCGACCAATATGGCCGATGAATTAACCATGACGACACATCCAGCCAGCACTTCAGCTGGGGTAAGTCGGCTGGGCTGCTTGTTGAGACAGCTCGCTAGGGGCTACACGCCATGTGCTAGAAGAGAACGGTATAGTATACTATTGATTCTCAAACGTCTGACGAATCAAAAGAGCAGAAAGAATAGACACACTGGCGCGACTCCTTGTCAAACGGGAGAATACATTTTATTTCTTAGAGCTATACAACCCACTTCTTTGTTACGGCCATGGATGTATGGATTATCTTTTTCTTCACTATTCGAACACATGTTAGCAATCATTATTATTGGTGATTAATATATTTCAAGTCACTACAGTTCACGAGTTGCATTTACACTAATCTGATTTTTATAAGTAAAATATTTTTAAGCAAATTTAATGATCGTATTATAAAGTTCCTAAATTT
The DNA here is from genome assembly GCA_902151425.1 of Timema shepardi. Classification (NCBI taxonomy): domain Eukaryota; kingdom Metazoa; phylum Arthropoda; class Insecta; order Phasmatodea; family Timematidae; genus Timema; species Timema shepardi. Next base: position 59,342 of record CABFVX010001773.1, read on the forward strand.
ATAGCAACATAATAAATAGAAGAATTTTAATACGAAATAACTAAAATAAATTAAAAAAATATATTTTTAACGGTTAATTATTGGTACTATTTTGTCAATTTTCACAATTATTAATAATTTTAAATACTCTAGGGACACAATTAAAATTAAATTATTCTCAATAATCAATGAATACATATATCTATTACTTAAATAAGAGAGATCCTACACTTGCTACATTCTCTTACGTGTAACTGTATTCATTTATGATTATACACGAATATACACGTGTATTTCTGATTCCTCTGGCAAATAAAAAAAAACATCTCTCCAATCCCTACTTCCCATCGTCTAATACACAATTGGGTAGAGAGAAGGAAGAGAGATCTTAGGAACTGCACCTACATTTTCTTGAGGGAAGATTAGGTAAAACACAACATTAAGGCCAAAGCTAGCACTAAGAAGAACTCCAGAACTACCCTAATCCGTTAACCAGACAAAACAAGACTGACGTCTCTAGCCAAGTAACCATCTGTGCGGGTATCAGATTTAGTAAAATAAAAATGTTAACTACAATTAAAGCATCTTGAAGCTTTACTCACTTACATTATTTTCTATAAACTACTTAGTAATTCAATTATATTTTAGTTTGAAAACACATTTTGAAATCCTTAAGTTTTAGGTAGAGTAAATAATGGTCAACACTATTTATAAGGGTATTATTTAAATTATTCTTAGTAGTGATGACCCCCATTAAAGCACAAGTTTATTTCATATAGCTTTTATTTTGTCTTTAATTGTGATCAATATCACAACACTGAAAAATTAGTAAACTTGACCATCAGGGCTACACACACGATATTTTGTATATATTTATGAAGTTATTTCATGACATAGGTTATCAACGATCTAATATAATTCGTTAACTAAATAAGGGTAGTTAATAGACAGAACAACAGTTTTCACCTCTAGAATACGAATGAATATTTCCTTTGTAAAATAGTCTCTAGTGAACCAACCAAGAATTCAAAAACTATGCTCCCGACTTACTGGGTTAATCAATTCAACGTATAACACTCTGACGCTGATATAACTCTTCCATAGACACATAGAAAAATTTGAACGCAATTATTGTTTTGTTTATTTAAACTTTAAAAACATAAATTAAGTTGAAAGTTTACCAGCCTCGGTGGCGTAGTTGGCTAACGCGCTAGTCGTGTTGAGCTCGACTGCTGAGGATGGGGAGATTGATGTTCAAATCACGGTCGGCTGAACTGGGGGGAGGGTTTCCTAAATCGTTTTCCACTCTTCCTCCACGCAAATGCGGGTTCACTTCCTCTAATTCTACCTTCACAATTCCTAATCCATTAGCGTAATTAGTAATTAAAGCGTATAACCCGAACGGGTAGTAAGACGCGGTGCTAAAAATAATAAATAATAATAATAAAGGTGACTTGGCGGTCTAGGGGGTAAGGTGTCAGACTTCTGATCTGGTGGCCGGGGTTCAACCTCAGGTCCCGGCATTGATTTATCTGATTACCAAACCCTTCCTTCACCTCTGACAATACATCTTGTGAATGAGGGGAGTGCCAGGCCTCCACCGTGGTTCGGATTTCACGTTAAACTGTAGGTCCTCCATTTCATCTCACAATCACCCTACCATTACAACATTAGCGTAAGTGCGTATAGCTCGAACGGGTAGTAAGACGCGGTGCTAATAATAATAATAAGTTGAAAGTTTGCAAATGGTATAAAGAGGTGGAAAGTACAATTTATGAGGAAATATATGTCCATAGAGATAGAATAATCCATTGAGGAAATAAACCACCCTAAGTACCCACGTCACCGACAGTCCAGTTTGAACCGAGTGTGACGGATTTGGACATAAGACTACCGATGCGAATATATAACAAATTAAATTTATGTTTAAACAAATAAATCTGAGCTCTGTATTGACTTACACGTTATTGACTACTGACCACATTAATCTACTACATTATTGGTAAACACAAGCAACTATATCAACACGAAATTGATAAGAGTAATTGAAATTTCAGCTCATTCAGGATGGGGATAATTTTAGTTTCGCTTATTAATTTGTTTGTACTCAAGTATATATATATATATGTTTCTGCATCGTTTAATCTGTGAGTTTGTGAAAAGAGATATTGTTTTACTTTAATTTATTTGAAATGCTTGTATGCCACCAAATAGTCGTTCTGAGATATTTAAGGTTTACAAATTCAATAATTCAAAAACTCAAGTAGTTCTCATTTTGTCATAGTTTGAAACAAACTTTGAACTTGTAGAAATCAACCCAAATATTTTTTTACGGAAGTACATGAACGCAAATAAATATGAAACACTACAGCTGTTATCTAGATTGTGGCATAACATATTTATTACTGCCTCAAGCTCTTCAAATCGTTTTACTGTTGCTAAATTTAATGCCAAATAATGTTGGTAATTTATACTTATCTCTAAGAGTTTACAAGCTTTAACGTTAAAACACATCATTCATCCAAAAATAATTATAAAAATAGTATACCAAACTTTATAAATTTGATTTTTCAACTATAAGTTTTTTGTAGAAAATGTGTTTATAAACTCGTTCACAATTTAGACTATCTGGTTTATTTATAAAAAGGGGACTAGGAAATTTTCCTTTTATGATGTTGAATAAAAAGTTCCATGGAAGCTTAATATGTCTATCGAAAATAAAGAGAAAATAAATATTTATTCCTAAGTAAATCAATGTTGTTCATGTTTCTATAAACTGAGATTGTGAGTGAGCTCGGTATTGGGTGAGGGTGAATGCCAGGAAAATGGTAATAAGCAGCTTCTGGGAGCTAGCAAATACAATCTTTCCTTCGCTCACTTTTTAGGAATGGGTGAGTGTATTGATAATGCTACATAAAAAGTGATGTGTTCGTATAATGTATGTGGCACTAAATAAACCAAGGAAATTTAGATTTGCCTCAGTGGCGTAGTTGGCTAACGCGCTAGGCGTGTTGAGCTCGACTGCTGAGGACGGGGAGATCGAGGTTCGAATCTCGGTCGGGTAAACTGGGGGTTGTTTTTCCTAAATAGTTTTACACTCTCCCTCCACGCAAATGCGGGTTAACTTCCTCTAATTCAACCTTCCCAATTCCTAATCCATTAGAGTAGTTAGTACTTAAACCGTATAACCCGAACGGGTAGTAAGACGCGATACTAAATAATAATAATAATAATAATATAGAACGCTCTCTCCCTACCCTAAATATAAAAGATCACTTTCCTATGCGAGAACGGCCCATTCCATTCTGGTTTAGGTAGGTGTCGTCTTGTGTTTAGTTTATTATTATTATTATTATTATTATTAGCACCACGTCTTACTACCCATTCAGGTTATACGCACTTACGTTAATGTGTAATGGTAGGGTGATTGTGAGATGAAATGGAGGACCTACAGTTACCTACAGTTTAACGTGGAATCCGAACCACGGTGGAGGCCTGGCATTCCCCACATTCCCAAGATGTCTTGTCAGAGGTGAAGGAAGGATTTGGAAATCTGATAAATCTGTGCCGGGACCGAGGATTGTACTTAGTGTAGCGCCGCACTTGAGGCGTACTAAATTTGACTATGAAACTGGTCCTTTAGACTGAATCAAGCCGATTTGTTATGCGTGAATCGAAGTTTGTAGCTCACAATGGGGGTATGACCCGAACGTAGTGACGCAGTGACAAGACAAATTATTCTCAGAGCACTGAGCCAATTCTGCCTGTATTAGATTAATTTCCTCTAGAATGTGACGCTGGATGTTTCGTGGAAAATAAAGAGATTCATCAAAGTAAGAATGTATGGATGGGTAGTTTCTCAAATGAGAATATATTTAAGTAAAGTGTAAATGGACCTAGCATCACAGGTTTTTTTATTATTTGAGTAGAAGACGAGGAAAGAGGTATTTGGTAAATCAATACTAGATAATATAGACTTCTACTATAATTAAATTCACACAACTAAATTTTACTAAAATGTAGGAAGTTTAATTCATGTCGATTATAATTAAAATGTGATTGGAAACAGGGTTTTGTATGTTTATGTAATCATTATATCAATAAACCGTTTACAACGTTGTGTTTGCTGGATTGCCACTGTATTGTACTGTAAACTATAATCTACTACTAGAAGTTCTTTATCCTCTATATAGAATAAAGAATCACATAAACATTATTTCATATTATTTAACATATTCTGTCCAAGACAGGATTTAGTTAAAATTGACATTACAGATTCTACTTAGCTACAGCATGCTCACACTAGTAAAGTCCATTCACTGAAGGAATTGACTTCTGAAAGGCCTTTTTCCCTACCATAAATCTACTATATAGTAGGATATTAATAGGATAAAAGACCTTTCAGAGAGTAATTCCTACCGTGAATGGAATATATGACAAGTTTAATAATGGTTTAATTAAAGAATGTGTTATAAACGGTAGCCATAGCCACTCTTGATTTATTAACGTCTTTCGAACGTTTGTGTAAAGCTTGTCACTTACTCTTCTAGATAATGATTTATGAGTTCACTGTAGTAGATATGGTTATCCGTGAGATGACTCTTACAAATTTGAATATGATGATATATTCGTATTTTTGACTTTCTGATCTAACACTGTTTAGTTAGATTTTCAAAGGGAAAACGAGTGTAAGGTTTCTGTGTTTTACATGCACCATAATATAAAAAGTGTAATGAAGCTTCTATGTTCTTCACACTGAGGATAAAACAGTGAAATTGTGAAGTAAACCATTTATATTATTCATGTCAGGGTCAAGAAAAGGGTAATCAACTCTATTATTTATTCCAAGGTACCCGCCTCGGTGGCGTAGTTGGCTATCGCGCTTGTCGTGTTGAGCTCGACTGCTGAGGACGGGGAGATCGAGGTTTGAATCTCGGTCGGGTGAACTGGGGGGGGGTTTCCTAAATAGTTTTCCACTCTCCCTCCACGCAAATGTGGGTTCACTTCCTCTAATTCAACCTTCCCAATTCCTAATCCATTAGAGTAATTAGTACTTAAAGCTTATAACCTGAACGGGTAGTAAAACGCGATGCTAAGTAATAATAATAATAATAATATGATTTAATATAATTTTTTTTCTAAGACGCTGCAAGGGTATTCTTAAGATTACCTGACACTCGAGAAACAGCCCCAACCAAGTCAACATTTCATGTCATGAGCGGAGTCGCTTACCATACATTGTGCTGGAACGTTTTGCAAGGTCCTGGAAGAGAGGAAGAATGATGGTGGGTCGGATTAATCCGTGCAAGGAATCCGGCAGACGATGAGATAGGGCTATACGTAGATGGGTGCCGGCTTGTGCCATCCACTTCCAAGTATTTCTTTAACATTCCTCTGATTTGTTCCCGGATAAACTATAGTAATAACATCGAAGTATTGGTGTTTCTGTTAACTATAGTGTAAGTTCGAGTTGGTGGACACACTTGGTTTGGCTCCTTTATGTTAGTTGTTGCAAAATAGTAAATTTACATTTGATTAATTTTTAGTATAATATTTAATTCAAATTTTGTAACCACAATAAAGGTGACCTGGTGGTCTAGGGGTAAGGTGTCAGACTTCTGTGCTTGCGGCCGGGGTTCAATCCTCGGTCCTGGCACAGATTTATCTGATTACCAAACACCTCCTTCACCTCTGACAAGACATCTTGTGAATGTGGGGAATGCCAGGCCTCCACCGTGGTTCGGATTCCACGTTAAACTGTAGGCCCTCTATTTCATCTCACAGTCACCCTACCATTTCACATTAGCGTAAGTGCGTATAACCCGAACGGGTAGTAAGACGCGGTGCTAATAATATTAGTAATAATAATAATGTAACCACATTCAAGACTGTAAAAATATATTGCATTCTCATTCCATGGCATGGCTGTAATATTAAATTGTGCTTCATTAATATTTAAAAAGATGAAACAAAACGATATCTATTTTGTTAGTAATTTGTTGCATGGCTATGTTTGTTTAAGATAAATAAAATAACTGCCATCTCATTTATTTTCTGTTTTCTAACTTTGGGACGAGGTATTGACATAGGGCAGGAACGAGGGTTACAAAGGCTGTGTGAAGTGAATTATATTTAATATTAATACCAAGGGTTACTTGAGTGAAAATCTTTGTTTTACATACAGATAATATAATAAAAAACAAAAGAACTGTCGTTTTAGTTATGTTTAAGTAACAACCACGACCATGTGAGGTGAGGAATCTTTTTTATCTTGCTGAGAAGGTACCACAGCCAAAATTCATCCCTAGAGCACAACCAAACTGTGGAGGCAAGAATATTTATTTTATTTTCATTCAGAAAGTATTTAAAAAAACAAACTAGAATATATATTGAAAAACATCCCTTGTCTTCAAGGTTAGCTGCAACTATGAAAAGATGAAGTGATGTGTCGGTTCTTCTTGCTGAGGAGGGACCAAAGCAAAAGTAAATTGTGAGGCATTTCGGTAATTCGGTTATTCATCCCTAGCATCCCTTCATCCCTAGTGATTTTGTGTTGGAAGGCATTAATGTTCTTCATTCCAAGCCTACAGAAAATATTAGAAACACATCCTATTTTTTTTTTCATTTTATGGACAAAAAAGTGACTGCTGTTTACATATTCCTGAATTAAAACCGTAGTTTGTTTTGCTTTTAATTATCTTAGATCATTTTTTAAATCATTTCTAATATATAGGTTACTTCTAAGGAAACTATATCAAAGGCCATTAAAATACTCAGATATATTTTTAGGGCCTCCTTTCTTGTATCTTTATTGTTATTATTTTTATTATTATTATTATCAGCACCGCGTCTTACTACCCGTTCGGGTTATACGCACTTACGCTAATGTGTAATGATAGGGTGATTGTGAGATGAAATGAAGAACCTACAGTTTAACGTAGAATCCGAACCACGGTGGAGGCCTGGCATTCCATCTTTATTTTTAAACTTCCTTCCGATTCTCGCTCTGTATGTTAAATAATGTTTTTAGAAGAACATAATGAAGGTGTTGAACTTTGAGTACGAGTCCTTCAAAAATTAATTTTCAGCAATATTTTATTAATACTAATGATAATTCTAGTATGGAGGCCTATGCAGCGTTATTTTGTGAATTTAAGAGTATTGAGATTCTAATTAATATTGATTAAAAATTAAATCTTTAGGTTTGTGAGATTATAAGGGGTATTATAGACTAGGAGTTCTCTCTATGTATGCCTCTAATAACTCAACTTGCGTTAAGTGCTCGTTAAAACATTCCAGGCAAAACAAACAAAATGTTTAATCAATTCTACCTTTTATTGCGGCTGTTAGCATTAATAAAAGTGTTTCAAAACGAAGTGGGATTATTTAAATTGGCATGTAAATGACTAGATAATGTTAATTTACATTTAAAAAAAACATGCTCGTAAAAGCTGGATCGATAGTCGTATAAGTTTTACTGCCAACATGTGTATACATTATTACTTGACAAGCGTGTATATTGCTTTCAAACACGTGACTGCTTATCGATATTCACATCTTTTACTTGAATAAGGATAAAATGATTTCAAAATATTGCGGAATAAATTAACATTTTCCATACAAATATTCTTCTGCTAAATTATTGTATTTTTTACATTTTAAAATTATTATTATTATTCATATATTTGTTATCTAGTGGTCTGAGTTCTTGGCTACGGATCGAGAGGTTCTAGCTTCGATACCCGGGCCTTCCAGAATTTATCTGTGAAGCTGTGAATCTGAAACGGGGTCAAATTCAGCCTCTCAGGGACAAAAGAGTATCTACTTGAGCACATAAGTAGTAGCTATGATCTAGCATACTGAGGTTAATGGCTGGAGGACTCATTGTGCTGACCACATGATAGCCTCTATCCACAAATGTTGGCACTATAATCGCTAACGGTGGTGGCCGCTCGTTTGGTATAGTTCGCTTTCGGACTTACGCTATATAGTTTAATTATTCATCCATAAAAAATACAACCTACATTTGTATGGGACAAGAGTATTTTTAATGCTTTTTCTTAAAGCTACATCTTAATACCCATCTGGAATATCCTCATATTTACATAGTGGATTATCCATAAGTAAGTTATAATTTCGTGGAAAAGTAGCTATATTTTTATGGACAGAGAGTGGGCAACCATTTAGGAGAATAAAAAACACTCTCGGTACATCCCGCAGGAATCATAACCTCAAAACTACCTTCAACGTCACACCAGACCAGATGAGCTTGACGCCTTAACCAGCATATCCACCGATTTAGGTGGAATATTTTAAGTGTTATTTATATACAATTTTGGTATTAATAATTATTTTTTCAAAGGAAACCTAAGTCGCTTGCCAAGTGACATGTGATGCTAGAATCAATCAACTGTTATAATAATCCTGTTGCGAATGCTAGCTTACATATTAAGGCTAGAAATGATTACATGCAAATCATTCTAAAATGATCACTAACACTATTCTATTACAATACATATAATTTAGCGGCTTCTGCCTGATGGCGATCTGATGGCTCTACAAAATAACAAATGCTTTTATTTATTTGTAGGTTCACACAACACGTGGTCTACAAGCTCTTAGGTTCGCAATATACAAGAACTATGATTAGGGATAGGTTGAGGTTAGAATCTCTCCTGGTTGTACTGGGGATGGTTTTATACTTTTCAATTTTTAATTGTGTTTTTAAATTCTCTATCTTCACTTATACGGTTGCACTTCCTTTAAATTTAGCCTCCTCATTCCTCTGATTAACTACTAACAGACAGCAGCCTTGGTGCTAAAAGTATAAATATTAATATTCGTTTTAATAACTTTAATGAAAGTGGTATTAAAGATAAATATTCAAACCTTATATTATTTATCAAAAGAAACTATTGCATAGTATTTACGTATATAAAATGAATAAAATATGAACTTTAATTTTGGCGCATTATTCATCGTTCGCATAGTTCTTGTACATCTAATATTGTAAATGCTCTACACTACCTACTTTAAGCGGAATAAAATCTTATTTTATGGTTACAAATATCATTTAAATCCAAGCTTAGCTGTTTCGTATATGATATACTGTCTTTTGTGTAATATTAGAGTATGTTTTAAAATGTGTTTTGATTTAGAAAATACTTATCTCGAGATTTAAGGGGGTGAAATTGGTTTTATTTGCTATTGAATTTGGATGCTTTTAATAAGGCGTGTAATTAGAGATTTAATTTATTGTTCATCTGTCCGAATTCCCAGGCTAATGATATCCACAATATCGGGAAATAACAACTAACTTATGACTATAATGATGTAAAACTATCATAATGCTCTGATTTGAAACTAAACAGATTGAAGTTATTTCAAAATATGGTACGCGTTATACCATGATATAGCCTATTTTGATACTAATCTGCATACATTTTGAAATAAGGGAACCGTGATTAAATCTTATTATCAACTGAGAGTATCTATTGCATTCATTATCATCGCACGTACAAAAAATAAGGCTTTATTGATCTATAGATTGTATACCTGTGATTATGTTATAGCAACAATTATTCAATCTTTACATTACAACTAGGGTACATGAACTGTGTTTTATTAAAAATAACTGTTTTTAAATGACATGTGATATTGTTATTATATTTAATAAAAAATAACAATTACAACCTACATATACACCAGCCAACCATTTCTATTTAACCAACGACAATTGCTAGGATAAATATATATATATATATATATATATATATATTGGAGGGATTACTACTTCATTTGCCAATACCTATATCACGATCAACTTAACATTAACGTACCGTAACGTAAAAAATACTTTTGTGTTTTTAAATGGAAGGAACGAGAAACTTAATATAGGCCTACGGTGAAGGTAAGCTAAATTTGCGCAAGAGCCGTTAAGCAGATAACTGTAACTTTACGTCACTAGTAAGCTACGTTAAGGAGGTACACCACGTTATCCTGCAATCTTTTTGCGAGCAACGTTTACCTGGTTATGTATTATTTCTTATGTCTGATTGGTAGTATGTGGAGCAAGTTACACAACTGAATAACTTTAAATTATAAAAATGAGGATTTATTTTGGTAAACACTGCTTAAGTTCCACTTATGTAAATAATTAATTTCCAAACAGTCTAAGATACTTGGAGTTTTATTATGAGATTTAACGTTGGGTTAGTTAATCGTGATTCCGGTACAAATACGTCAGTGAGCCTGGAAGAGGATATTTTTTATCTGAGAAATCGTTAATTAGTCATTCTTGGGCGATTTTAACCTGATTATTCCAGATTTTCTATCTTAATTTACAATTGTGAAAGTATTTGCTACTAAAAACTTGTCCTCATCTATACTATTTCCTAATCTTATAAAATTAAATACTTTCAATCTCGGCATGGTTTGTGAAGGTAAATAATGTATTGTCCTGTTTAAAAAACTAGTGACAAGAATATTTCTGAGCCTCTAACTAATATTATTTATACTAAGAGTTGTGGACCGAACATTTATGGAACAACATTTGCAACATATTTTACAATAATAGCACTATTAACAATGAAATAGTTTAGCATATATATAATTAAGAAACAAATGTTAAACTATGAAATAATGTTGTAATTGAATTATAAATTAACTAAAGTGTGATTAAAATAATCCAAAATAAAAAAAAATCACTAACAGCTCTAGAACAAATTTGGTAGGTAATCACTAATTAATATAGTTATCCTTACTTTGACTCCACATTACTTACACTAGCTTAAATTAAAATGATTTGTTTCACATTACCTGGGCACACAAGAAATAAATAGAAGAGAAAATTACAGGAAAAAAAAACTTTTTCCACACTGTTGGGATTCTTGAGTTTATTTGATTTATTTTTGTTTCATCTATTTCAATAGCATAAGAATGGTAAACATTTTAAGTGACTTTTTTTTCGACTAGCCTCTATGTTGTCTTAGTAAGGTCTGAATCTTAGTAAATTAATTATTTAACAAGAATCCTCTCCAAATTAATTTTTTTAAAGACAGTTTTATCTTTTTATCTCTTGTTTTACATGTTTCTTTATTTGGTCCACCAAATTATCTTTAGTCTTTTTGATTTTTATGTGTAAGATAATGTTCAATGAGGTCTGGCCTGCTTGATTGGCCGCATGGTATAATCCACTTCTCTCGCAATAGATAAACTGACGATAGGGAGGAATCGTGGTTTGATCCAGCTTGGTTCCACTGAGAATGTTTTTTTTCCTAAAGGGTTTCCCATTCTTTCTCTTCACTAAAAATTGGGTACACTTCTTTTAAATTCAAATTTCCTTAACCCCACTAGCGTAGTTAGTACATAAGCGTACAACACGAATAGTGCTAAAACATAAATGTTACGGAGCTCCGCACGGACTTTCTCGCTCTATTGTTTAAAAATTGAGATATTTACTAAAAACTCGTAATATATGTGAAACGAAATAGCAAACCCGAGCATAAGATGCTCTATACTTGCGTTAAACACTTTTTGAGTCTCAATTTTAAATTTTATAATTTTATTTTTAAATAATTAATGTCCTCATTTGTATGTTTGGACCAATAAAAAGGATCGATATTGGGTGCACAAGCGTCAACACTTTGTTTTAAAATTTCGACTTAGGTTAAAATTTTCACTTTTATTAGGTGTTGCACATCTTCAGGTCATCGCATTGCTATTAAATTCCTCATTTATAAATTTTGACCAATACAAAATTTATATATTGAATATTTAGTATAAAATGAAGGATATAAATCATGGTTGTACAAACATTTCCCCTAAGAGGTTAAAGGTAAAAGAACATAGGCAAATATATATATATATATATATATGTATATTTGCGTATAGCTCTAAAGTTATTGGTTTTATAAAAATATATTTTAAGTAAAAGATTTGTATTATAAATATCCCTACATATTTGCAACGATAAATAATTTCATATCTCAAATAGTTACGGAGATACGATAGAAAATATAAATTTACGCATCAGACCGGAAATCTTAAAGTAATTTTTCCAAGATGTTGAAATTAGCCATTTTGTTTGTAATATTAATAAATTATTTTAAATGAGATTTAATCAAAATCTTTAGAGACAATTGTGATAAAATTTACTTTTTCTCTTTTTGGCCTTCAGTAAATTACCCTTAATTCCAAAAATACCTCGGGGCAACCCTATGAAAATCCTAGATACCAAGTTTTAGCCCAATAGGTAAAATAGTTTAGGCTCTAGTCCGAAGTACAGATAGGCATACAGACGTACAGACATACAATACAGACAGACAGGAATTCAAAAAAACACTTTTTCGGATTCGGGCGATAACGAAACGTCGAAATTAATCAAAATATGGAGTTCGATTTTTTTGACGATCACAATACTTTATTTACCTGTAAGATAGCGAGAAGTTTAAATAATATATATATATATTCTGATATAGTTAATTATTCATTTTCATTCTGTGAATCGTTTGTGTTGCAGCTCAACAAATATAAATATATAGACTAACTATTTTAGAACTTGAAAGGTCTTTAAGTAATTTACTTAGTTTTAAACAAAGTTACCATAAACCATTTTATTGAATTCTACTTTGTTCTTCGAGGCAAATAAGCTAAGTAATTCGTTTCTTGATATGTTGTACTTAACTATAAACTTTCTTATTTGAAAATATATGGACGATTTTGGCTTGATGATTCAATCTAGTGAAGAAACTAGTTTATTTTAAATGAAAGGAATATTAGATGAAGCTTGAGAAGATGAATTAAGGTTATCAAATGACTAACCCTCTCTTCCTAAATCAATTATTCTTACTAGTAATAATAATAATAATAATTAGCACCGCGTCTTACTACCCGTTCGGGTTGTACGCTTTAAGTACTAACTACTCTAATGGATTAGGAATTGGGAAGGTTGGATTAGAGGAAGTGAACCCGCATTTGCGTGGAGGGAGAGTGGAAAACCATTTAGGAAAAACCACCCCCAGTTCCCCCAACCGAGATTCGAACCTTGATCTCCCCGTCCTCAGCAGTCGAGCAGCTCAACACGACTAGTACGTTAGCCAGCTACGCCACCGAGGCGGGTTTCTTACTTGTAATTTAGATAGCACTTCAATCGCGTTCCAAGCGACAGAGCTATTTTTAATATAAATCTCAAAATGTTGATCATTATTTCTACCAGAGATGGCAACACATTTCCGACTAGTGTGCCGCTTAAGGACTAGCTATATTTGAACCATTCTAGTGGGCCACCTCTTATTTAGGTTTTTTAAATGAGTATTTAAAAAAATGGTCAACAATCATTAGCTATAATAAATGACTCGTCGACTTCTGTGGCCGAATGGTCTAGGGCTTCACCCTGATGTTAAACCTCTCTCTTGATGACTGAGATATTAAGGTTTTAATTTCGATTGTGTGTACTAAAGGAGGATTTCATAAATGGTTGCCCACTCTTCTTTCACGGAAATGTGAGTAGATTAATTCTAAAATGCTTCCTTCCTCATCCCTACCCGAATAGAGAACTTATAATGAATGTATGCGTATAGCCTAAACAGTAAGGAGGTAGTAAGACGTGGTCATAAAAAAATACTCATATAAAATTGTAAATATTTTAATAATGTCTACACTTTAAAGAATAAAACTTTATTAAATTTCCAAAGTGAGTGTCATGGAAAATATTAATTTATTCAACTTAAAATATTATTATTATCATTATTAGCACCGCGTCTTACTACCCGTTCGGGTTATACGCACTTACGCTAATGTGTAATGGTAGGGTGATTGTGAGATGAAATGTAGGACCTACAGTTTAACGTGGAATCCGAACCACGGTGGAGGCCGGGCATTCCCCACATTCACAAGATGTCTTGTCAGAGGTGAAGGAAGGGTTTGGCAATAAGATAAATCTGTGCCGGGACCGAGGATTGAACCCCGGCCTCCAGCACAGAAGTCTGACACCTTACCCCTAGACCGACAGGTCACCAACTTAAAATAAAATCATTTAAAGTAACACCTTTAGTAAAAAAAGAAAATAGATTTATATATATATGTTAAAATTCAGACATAAATAGTATTTCCATATTAGTTTGTAATATGTTGTATTTTACTAACTAAAATATTTGTGTTCAGTGCATCACTAAATCTTGTCTTTAGCTTCACACGTGCTGCATTTAGGCACGAGCCAAAACAATTTCAAACACTATAGACTTCACAAAGATCATTTAGACATGCCATTGCTATAACAATATTATTGACCTCAAAAAAAATTATACCCCGCTGGGAAAAGTGTTATTTAATATTTTATTATATTCCTGTCATCATGTCACCCAAACCATGTTATTACGTCACAGATTTGCCATCCCCGAATCTAGTCTATCTATGTATGGCAATTGTTTGGGGGATATTTAGTTGTTATTTCTCTCTTGATAATTAGATCTGCAATCAGAGCTAATCCTAGTGTATTGGTAAACAGATTATAATACGTGAGCATAGAGGTGTTTTTGACAGTTATTTTTAATACCATTGTACCATTTCACAATATGCATAATTTAACACTGCTATATTATAGGAATTCGTAACTATCAATGATTTATTGTTTTTTTTGGGCTGTGGTATCGGGTATTAAAAAACTTAACATGAACCCTTTAAACTTTCTAGTTAGTAATTTCTCAATCATAATTGTAATCATATATTGAAAACAATATAATTACTAAAGACTAAAGGATAGAAGCCGTTTGTGGCAATTTTAACATTAAACAAGTAATATTTTAGCGTTTAACGTGTAGGCCTACCTCTGATTCACATATACATATTATTTGAAAAATACTTATTATTAGACCTGGGATAACATTTTCATCTCACTTCCCATTTTTACTTAAAATTTCAAAATTAAACTTGAAATCCTGTCTTGACCTATCTTTTTGATCACCGCGTTTAACTACCTGTTCAGATTATACGCATACAGACAATTTACTCTAATGTGTTAGGGAAGAAGTAAGTTTAATTTAGAATAATTTTACCTATATACGCCTGGGGAGCATGTGGAAAAACAGCTCTCAGTACTCTTGACCGGAAGTCAATCTCCTCGTCATCCGAATTCCAGTATTTTGCGGTAGTGACGCCTTAGAGACCATACGACAATTGAAGTGGATTGTTTGGAGGATAGGAGAATGTATTGATACACGGTGTAAACATTGTCTTCTCATTTGTATAGTGGGTCAAATTGGGCCTGAACTTTTCAACTCCAAGAGAGTTAGTGGATGGGATGTTGTACCCAAGAGGTAATTCACCTGTTGATCCTCCATCAGGTACAGAGTGGTCCACGGAAAAGTAGCCCTCCTCCTATATCCAGAAGGCGCCTCAATCTGAATTGGAGGAGGTCAATCCCCTTGCACCCATATTGTGACATGAAGAATGAGCAAGTGAACTGCTTGTCTAAAGCTTTATTGACTCATTCTTCCACCCATATTGTGACATGAAGAATGAGCAAGTGAACTGCTTGTCTAAAGCTTTATTGACTCATTCTTCCACCCATATTGTGACATGAAGAATGAGCAAGTGAACTGCTTGTCTAAAGCTTTATTGACTCATTCTTCCACCCATATTGTGACATGAAGAATGAGCAAGTGAACTGCTTGTCTAAAGCTTTATTGACTCATTCTTCCACCCATATTGTGACATGAAGAATGAGCAAGTGAACTGCTTGTCTAAAGCTTTATTGACTCATTCTTCCACCCATATTGTGACATGAAGAATGAGCAAGTGAACTGCTTGTCTAAAGCTTTATTGACTCATTCTTCCACCCATATTGTGACATGAAGAATGAGCAAGTGAACTGCTTGTCTAAAGCTTTATTGACTCATTCTTCCACCCATATTGTGACATGAAGAATGAGCAAGTGAACTGCTTGTCTAAAGCTTTATTGACTCATTCTTCCACCCATATTGTGACATGAAGAATGAGCAAGTGAACTGCTTGTCTAAAGCTTTATTGACTCATTCTTCCACCCATATTGTGACATGAAGAATGAGCAAGTGAACTGCTTGTCTAAAGCTTTATTGACTCATTCTTCCACCCATATTGTGACATGAAGAATGAGCAAGTGAACTGCTTGTCTAAAGCTTTATTGACTCATTCTTCCACCCATATTGTGACATGAAGAATGAGCAAGTGAACTGCTTGTCTAAAGCTTTATTGACTCATTCTTCATGTCACAATATGGGTGGAAGAATGAGTCAACAAAGCTTTAGACTAGCAGTTCACTAGATCATTCTTCATGTCATAATATGGGTGGAAGGGGATTGACCTCCTCCAATTCAGAGTGAGGCGCCTGCTGGATATAGGAGGAGGGATACTTTTCAGTGGGCCACCCTGTATTTCGTGAGACGTAGAATTCAAGTAATGGGCTTATGCATTATAGCAGAAATATATGACCATAGCTATGATGAAATCTAACACAGCGTATAACTACAACCAGTTACCGAACCATGGCTTGGATCTAAGTTCATGCCAAGCTAAAATGAAATAATTTGCTTTGTATGATTCTGTCTTGTACTAGTAGAAATCATTATTGAATTAGGTCTTGTTGAAATAAATGTGTCCATTAGTGAAAGCCATTTATTGTAAATTAACATACTGTTTATGGGTCGGTGTTTCTCTAGCCAACATTTATGTAGAGTAGTGTTTATCCTATATTTTGGCCAAGCTTACGAGAGCTTACACTTATGGAATGTATGACCTGACCTCTGGTGTGGTAATCCTCCGCCACCAACAACGGATAAAGGGGAGGTTGGAGTACGAAGGTTCTTTTATATAATTTTTGACGTGAATACGTCTTTAAATTTGCTACCATACGGGGGCAATCCAAAAACCTAATGATAACAAAATCTGGGGATACATTTTGGCGTTGTAGTTTAGAATCTATCCTCTACATCCAAAATTAAATTATACCACTGGATAGCTAGAGGATCAAAGAATGCATTACGATACGCGAGAACAGTGACGCATCGCGCGCGGTGGAGGGGGAAGCGCCGCCATTTTGAGGTTATTTGTTTCCTTGCTTTTATCCTAAATATATAAATAAAAATATTTTATTAAAAAAAAATATAACACGTTATATAAACGTATTCACGTACAACACACGGCCGTGTCCATGACACAGCCACACTCCATTTTTTATCCTCACGTCTTACTACCCGTACAGTTGAATTTAGAGGATGTTACCAACACTTGTGTGGAGAGAGATGGGGGAACCACTTAGGAAAACTCCCTCAGTACAAACGTTAATCCCCCCAATATTGCCAGTCTAGTCTATTGAGTGAATGACGCCTTAGATAATGTGATCACCGAAACGGGTGATATTTAATTTGTTTCATTTGTATTCTCTTAGAGTTGATGTGTGTGTATGTGTGTAGTTCCTTAATATTTCCTAACTTAATTTTAACCCTTAAGCAAATAGCACTTAAGGACATTAATATGCCCGGTGCCAAAAACTGCCTTACCTATGGGAAAGGTATGTTTTGAATAAATGTACCAGTATTTATCTGGAGTGTATATGAGAAAGCACTGTTACAGTCACAAATTAAAACCACCCTCACCCTATTCAGTGGCCACATGGTCTAAGAATTCAATCTCGCAATAGACTAAGCCACTGAGACCAGAGAGAAAAAGGTTCAAATCCCGATCGGGTGTACAGAAGGTGTTTTTTTCCTAATGTTTTTTTAACTCTCTCTCTACTCGAATGGTATTATATTCCTGTAAAATTCAACCTTCCACTTGCCTAACTCATAAGCATAATTAGTGCATAGGTGTATCCAGTAAAGGTATTAAAACATAGTTCTAAGAATAATACCCAAGTGAAACTGGCTGAAACAAGTTAAAACAAAGCCCTCTATATTATACTCTAGTCAGGAGTGATAAACACCCCTACAATCCAGCTGGTGTTAGCTTTTGAATCTATATTATGTTTACGGGAAAATTTGATACAGAAAAATGTCAAACTCATATTTAATGCATCAATTTCAACGTTATATAAAATATTACCAAACCCTTCCTTCACCTCTGACAAGACATCTTGTGAGTGTGGGGAATGCCAGGCCTCCACCGTGGTTCGGATTCCACGTTAAACTGTAGGTCCTCCATTTCATCTCACAATCACCCTACCATTACACATTAGCGTAAGTTCGTATAACCCGAACGGTTAGTAAGACGCGGTGATAATAATAATAATATATTAAATAAACTATTTAATCAAGTGACCAGAAGAAAATACTAAATTATATGTGAAGCTTCTGCCTCTCATAAATTTAATTATATGTAAACTCTATGTTTTGGCCAAAGTAAAACAATATTCAGTTTTTATTGGATAATGTTTGATTGACTGTGGAAGTTTGTTTCAAATATTTTAAAACATTTTCCTTAAATTCTAACAAGCCGAGTTTTGTTTGTGGTTCTTTCATTTGTTACATGCAGAATCTTTTAAGTAAAGTTAAAAGTAATTTTAATACCAAAAATTCACCCGCCTCGGTGGCGTATTTGGCTAACGCGCTTGTCGTGTTGAGCTTGACTGCTGAGGACGGGGAGATCGAGGTTTGAATCTCGGTCGGGTGAACTGGAGGTGGTTTTTCCTAAATGGTTTACCACTCTCACTCCACGCAAATGCGGGTTCACTTCCTCTATTTCAACCTTCTCAATTACTAATCCATTAGAGTAATTAGTACTTAAAGCGTATAACCCGAATCGGTAGTAAGACGCGGTGCTAAATATTATTATTATCATTAACACCAAAAATTCAAAATATCATTGAAATTTATAATATTTTGACCAAAAAGTTAAAAAATAATATAATCCAAACGCTTCTTTAAAGTGATTTTTTAGCTGTCTTCCAATTTTAATTAAAATTTGTCAATGTGCTGTGTTGTGTGCGTAGGTTTTTAATTACACATCGTATGACAGGGGAGATTAAGGAAACCAGCAGGCGATTTATAATTTCTTCGGGGAGGACGGGTGCAATATGGAAAAGGTTGAGAGCCACTGCGATAGTAGATTGATTGAATACACATCACCACCATTTCTTAAAAGAAAGTAGTTCTGCGAATGTGAAATATCGAGCCTTTTTCCTTTTATGTTGGGAGTTTATTTTGCCATGATTTAAATATGGATGTAAATGGGTTATATAAAAAGTATAATTTGATCAATACCTACCCAAGGTAATAGATGATGGACTAATTAGAAGGCCTAGTTAGATTAAATATTTAAGTTATGCCTCACTAAAGATGAACGTAGAAAAAACATATTTAGGAACTAAAATAAATTCTTTTGAAATCCAATTATATACATATTTAAGGCTTTTAATCAAAATTTTCTATACATTTTCTTATATTTTGGTTCAATTTAGCCTAATTACTTTTCGTCCTCCAAGATTATAGTAATTCTAAGATAAATCATTATAATATTTCTAAGAAGAAGGTGACCTGGCGGTCTAGGGGTAAGGTGTCAGACTTCTATGCTGGCGGCCGGGGTTCAATCCTCGGTCCCGGCAAAAACTTATCTGATTACCAAACCCTTCCTTCACCTCTGACAAGACATCTTGTGAATGTGGGGAATGCCAGGCCTCCACCGTGGTTCGGATTCCACGTTAAACTGTAGGTCCTCCATTTCATCTCACAATCACCCTACCATTACACATTAACGTAAGTGCGTATAACCCGAACGGGTAGTAATACGCGGTGCTAATAATAATAATAATCTAAGAAGAAGCTAAATATATATATAAATAGTGTTTAATACGAGATTCAAAATAGGGTCACATTTGCAAACTACACAATATCTACCAGTAATGAATGCTTACTATAGAAGTGTAATTTATTTAGTATTATTAGTTGAAAAAGGTGCCAAATTAAAGAAAAGTTGAATGGCTGTTCACCTAGCTCTGGTTTCAAAGGAAGATCAACCGTACTGTGATTGGTGATTTTCCCTACACAATAAAAATACTGCAGTAGCTGCAGCTTTTGAAACGATCTAGAGATAGATGTATTAAGATACAGAAAATAATAATGAAGGTAAAGAAAGGTTGGTGTATCCAGCGGTGAGAGAAGTGGCCTTTCTCTGAGATTGCCTGTATGCGATTGAGGTCAACTATTGCAGGTTTCTGGTAGAGAGAACAGTATTTAACAGTTACAAAGGTTACTGAACCAATTTTAGATATTTTTGATAGATATGATCAATATCTTTATAATAATATTTCCAATATAGTAAAATATTATAAACGTTGACCGCCAAAAAGTGTGTTTTGTTTTAGTATATTATGAACTGTTCTTTCTACCAGAATCCTACCATACGTCAAGCATAAGGGCCTTTCATTTTTTTTAAAGGGATAGTGTCAGTAAGAATAAAAATAACATATTTGGTTTACTAGTGCTCCAATATTTACCTAGAAAATTTAAAATTGAGATCAATATATTTAAATGATATTACTCTATGAACGACCAACTAGAGAGTGACTATTAGTAAAACAAGTCTTTATAATGAAAACGTGAGTGAAATTTGGTAGTAGTATAGTTAATAGTATTTAATGATATTTAATTACAGGTTCATGCACAGGAGACAAAACTATTGTATTTAAACATTGGTTGTTTCTACAGGTATTTCCTTTTCTTTTAAACAGATGTTAGACGAAATTGATTAATTTTTAAAATACTTTCGAGACAAGTGGTTTTAATGTTATGTATTTTACAGATATATTAATATTAAAACAAATATGTCATAGAGTGTTTAAATAAACATTAGTTTTATTCATACATATACACATTATTTTATGCAACAAGTTTCAATTTTTGTTGGTTAGACAATTAACAAAACAAGAATGAAAACAATTAAAGATCTGTGATTTCGTATATAATACTTTGTTGTAGGTATTCCACTTGACCCGGCAAATATTTATCTGATTAGCAAACCCTTCCTTCACCTCTGACAAGACATCTTTTAAATGTGGGGAATGCCAGGCCTCCACCGTGGTTCGGATTCCACGTTAAGCTGTAGGTCCTTCATTTCATCTCACAATCACCCTACCATTGCACATTAGCGTAAGTGTGTATTACCCGAACGGGTAGTAAGACGCGGTGCTAATAATAATAATAATAATAATAATAATAATATTCCACTTGAAATTTCATTTTATTCACCATTATTATTTTGACTATACTATTTTCGCTAATAAATTAAATAAAAAAAACATCACCATTGTGTTGTGTATTGTATCTGGTTAAAGTTAATCCAATGTGTGCTGAATACTTGTAGAACTTAATATATTATTATAATTTCATGTTTGCATAACATAGCGACATAATAACAGTTTTATAAAGCGATTACCCGAGTTGAAAACTGAACAACCCTCTACAAACTTGGAAATAAGAATTCGTGACTTATAACGAACGTGCTTATAGAATAGTGACTTAATGAGTGTAAGTGAAAAAATGGTAGGTGAACAATATTTATTTCAAAAGANCTAAAGAAATGTGAGATAATACGGTAAGTGAGACACAAAGGTATTTATTTTACAGATTTAATTTTGGTTGATCTACGGTGCAAATGGAGGGCAAATTATTTGTATTCTCTAAGTTAAAATATTATGAACTTGAACAATTCCAATCACGTGACGAGGAGGATAAAATAAACTGACGACACAACAGAGCCGATTATAGACAATTCAGAAGACATAATGGTCATTTAAGAAAAGGAAATCAACCAAGTATTTTAATCAGTGGAGAATGTAATGGCCATTCAAGGATCTGAATGGAGAAATAAGACGAGGGGAAGTGATTAAATTAATTATATAATAAAAAGAACTCAATTCCAACTGATAAAAGTAATATGACAAACATAATAGTTAATCGACCTGAAAATAAATCAAAATTAATAATCAAGGATGGGTAAGATAACATATAATTTACAACAGAATTAAAATCTCTTTCAATCCATGGTAGAGGGGATAGTTTAATCAAGGAAATAGAAGGGGTTTAAGAGGGGTAAATTAGATTGGAAATTTAAATAGAAAAATAGACACCAATCAAACTTAAATGACAAAGGCGATAACAGAAAATCAAATACCTACCGATGAATCCTTGATCAACATTGCCAGATCTCAACAAAGAATAGAGCGAGGTTGCGTGTTTGGGTAAAATCAATATTAGCATTGCGAGAGAAACTTGAACCACTTAAGGTAGGACATAATTTATTGGGGGGTGTTGCGCAAACTATCCTTGCCACACAAGAGTCAGTCCAAGCAATACAAGCAGCGCACCAAACTAAATTAGAAAAAAACCACGACAAGACAGGATATTATATACATTAACCAGGTACACGCGAGCTAACCTAATTGACCACATTCTCAATAAAAACCACTAAGAAATATACCTTCGTATAAATCGGATAAAATACCAGAAAAGAATGAATAAAACGAGTATATCTGAGAACAATAGATGGCAATCTATAATGTAAAGAGTGACACCACAAATCAATAAGCACGTAGAAGTGGGTTGCATAGTTTCAACTCTGGAGGGAAAAAATGCACAATTTGAATTGGTAAGGGCAAATATCTACAAGTCCAGTGGAAAAATATCAAGAGATTCCATTGCTCATTAGGTTATGCCCATGAATTGCAAGGAATAACTATTTAACTTAAAGATCAATGTTCTAACCTCTGGTCTGCAAGGAAAGGAGCAGATATACATGAAGCAGAATGAACAAATTACTCTTGCCAAATGATGGTCAATACATGATCAAGACTGTTTTTTAAATATAGTTTTCAATGGGATGTACTACCACTGAAGAGAATACATGAGTATGTTTACCACCTCAGGGTTCTAGCGAAGTTCCTTGAGAATCCATTGAGGAACGAGAGATTATTATCCCATATTAAATATCATTATTCATTAGATCATGGTGGTGGCAAATGTAATTAGTTTGTAAGATATAAGTGAATAACTGATCAACTCGACAACCGATTAATTTGTGAACAGGTCTAATGAGAACACATTTAAGCTATGAGTAAAAGGAGGAAATGTGATAGAAATATAAATTGGATTTCAAGCTATAAGCAAGGGATACTCAATAATGGAAATTATAACCAGCATTATAAAAATGGAAGTTATAAACAAACATTATTTTTGAATTACTTGGTCAATGGAGAGATTACAAGGAAGCAAAACATGAAAATCGAGGAGAACGAGAACGTCTATACAACCAAAGGAGGTATGACCAGTATCAAAATAACAGGCACGAAGGAAGAAGGAACCAAGAGGGAAAACCCAATAACAAATTCCCTGCAGAACAGTTAAATAGGATTCAACAAGAATAGATGCAGCAAGAACATTCTAAAAGGAACCAAGAACGGACATACAACGCTGGAAATGTAAGAACGATGCAAGCATAGGTACAATATGCTATCCCAGCTGACGTCGAGGCCATAGAAAGATACTCAAGGATTCTAATATAAAAGAAAAAAAAATCCAGCAAGGCTACGCGGAAAAAAAACCCTAGTAATCGGATCTTATTCCAGTCCAAATGAGATGGATATATGGAAAGTAGAGACCAAAGAGACGTCAGAAAACTACTTGAATAACCGAGAAAATATATCTACAACCATAATAAATAATTATTCAAGGGAGTACATAATAAACGAAGATAAAATCCCGACCAGAAAGAGATGGTACAGTACACGTCGCCAGTGATAGAGGGTACGGTAGCAAAAACACTCATTAATATTCTCTTGGACACAGTGAGAGAAATAAATTCCATATTACCAACACTTTATGAAGAAGTATGTATATATATATATAATAGATAAATGCACTTCCTGTACAATGTATGATAATAATTGCAAGAGGTATTCGTAATTAACATTAAAGACACAATGTAATATTTTTTACTAGCCTATACCTGGGCTATCCTTGTCTACTTCGCTCGGTACTGATTGGCCATAGGAAAATAAAGATGTAATAGAGTACACAAATCAAAAAATAGATTTTAACAATAAATTGAAAAGGAGAAGAACCACCATTTGCTAATGAGGTAGAAAATAATAATCTACGCATGTGAATAGAACCCCATATTGCCAGGAAAATTTATTAGTTTATAAAATTCCCTTTAATATCAGCTAGTCTAATTACTATGTAAGTAAAGAGTAGGGATATATATTATTAAAGCAAATGCACGTTTGGATGGAAATCATTATGAAAAAAGGATAAATGTATATTAACTAATATCATTAGTTAAATTTCCTAAAATACCAGGAGCTTACTATTGAATGAAAAAATCTAAAATCAAATCACAATGTGGAAAACGTGTCACAGAAGAGAGAACAACATGGTCAAATAAATTTATCCCCAATTATCCAAATAAAACGTTGGCTCATTAGTTGTAGTTATGGGCGACCTGGCGGTCTAGGGGTAAGTTGTCAGACTTCTGTGCTGGCGGCCGGGGTTCAATCCTCGGTCCCGGCACAGATTTATCTGATTACCAAACCCTTCCTTCACCTCTAACAAGACATCTTGTGAATGTGGGGAATGCCAGGCCTCCACCGTGGTTCGGATTCCACGTTAAACTGTAGGTCCTCCATTTCATCTCACAATCACCCTACCATTACACATTAGCGTAAGTGCGTATAACCCGAACGGGTAGTAAGACGCGGTGCTAGTAATAATAATAATAATAATAGTTGTAGTTATGGTACATGAATTATGATATTCTGTATCAAAGAACACAGGTAAATAATTTTTTTTATAACAGGGACTGGAAAAAAATTGTATCAATTAGGAGTCCTAATGCCTATATTGTTCATGATTGTGGAACGAATAAACGAAACGGAATCATTAATGAGGTATTATTAAAATCAAAATTTGAAAATGTGATAAATAACTGTTTGAAAGTGTGGAGCGTGTGGAGTTCAAAATACTTCAGGAGTTAATTGAAAGTAGGAGGTGCGTGGTGTGGTGACCTATCCAATGTATTGGGAAAAAAAACTTCATAATAATATGTTATATATTTTAATATCAACGTCAATTTCATCATAAACAAAAAAAATTCTTATTAGTGTAAAAATATGGGGGGAGTTGTATTATTATATTATTACAATCACGTCCATGATTTTGCCCCCTCCCCCCTCCCTTTTAGAAATTCAAGTTTTATGATTGAAATAGTTTGTTCCGTTTTGATAGGCCCACAAATAATATGTTTACGATGAGGGTGCAAACTTCACGGGAGCCCCACTCCCCACACACTTGTAAAAATTCAAGTTTTTATGATCGTAATCGTTTGTTCTTCGTTTTTTCTGGATTGTTCCGAAAAAAAAACTTTTTTTCCCTTTTCAAATCTCTATAATTTGTATGTTTACATTGGACGTCCATGAAGTTGACACCCCCCTCCCCTACTTTTAAAAATCCATGTTGCTATTATTATTGTTGCAATGGTTTTTTATTAGTTTGTTCCGGATGGTTCCCCTAAAAAAAATACGCACATTTCATTTTGGTAGGACAACACATGACTTATTTACACTAAGAGTGTGGTTTGGTATTCTTTTGGCAAATCCATCCCTTCTGCACACACACTTTGCAATCAATAATTAGTTCTTGGCTGATTTTGGATTTTGTTTAAGGTTTTTCCATTATTCCCTTTTTAAAGCCTCAAATGTATTTATTAGTAGGAGCTCTCCATTATTATTTCAAAACGTTAACATTTTTTGTTTAAAGTTTGTTGTTAGTTTTGTTAGAGTGTTCCTAAACATGTCCATCTTTATTTTGTTTTAAATTAATTTTAGAAAAATTTGTTTATTTCCTGTTAATGGTTTTAAAATTAATATATATTTATGCCTAGCTCCCTTTTCCCATCTAATCTAGTTAAATAACAAAATTTTAATTTGTATTTTTATAATTTTCTTTAGTTTGGTTCCCGATTATTATCCATCGTATTTTAGTTTTTCGTTCTTAGATCTTTTACCAAAGCTAAATAAACCAGTGTCGCTAGCGATAATAAATGGCCTTTTGTGTGAGTGACTTGTGTGGTCGCATAAAGCCCCAGGTAAAGAAGGTGCCACCCTCTGGGTCTAGACTCTATTGACAATCTTGTATGGGAGCCCCTCAGTATGCAAAATACAGCAATAAATATGCCAGACAAGTCAGAAACACAAAAACTGGAGTGAAGCTGGTCTACAACCTTGCATGCCACACAACTTCTAGTAAAACAAAAAAAAAAAGTATTTTTATAAACATAGCTTCCCATTTTTAAACTTTGAAATATTGGCTTCGTCTACTTTGGTAGTTGTCGATCACCGACAATTACCTGAGTGGGATCCACCCCACCCCCCACCCCTTCCCACCTCCTCCATTGAGCTCGGAATTAGGTTTTCACGAAGCGTCGACTCCGCACCTTCGTTTTGTTTGCTACTATTACTGTTATGATGTAGTAAGTAGTAGATTTGGTTACAAAGAAGCGGTTGGCAGGAAATGTCATCTATTCAATTTAGAGTACATAAAAAGAAGGAATTTCCTTGTTAATGAACATGATTTATTCAAATCAATCAATGTTTATAAATGGGGTACAGACTTAGATGATCAAAAAAAAAGAGATCAAAAAAGTAGAGTAAAGTAAGTAAAATCCCTAAAC
>CABFVX010001773.1:87661-107569 GCA_902151425.1 Timema shepardi
ATTATTATTATTATTATTAGCACCGCGTCTTACTACCCGTTCGGTTTATACGCACTTACGCTAATGTGTAATGGTAGAGTGATTGTGAGATGAAATGGAGGACCTACAGTTTAACGTGGAATCCGAACCACAGTGGAGTCCTGGCACTCCCCACATTCACAAGATGTCTTGTCAGAGGGGAAGGAAGGGTTTGGTAATCAGATAAATCTATGTCGGGACCGAGGATTGAACCCCGGCCGCCAGCATAGAAGTCTGACACCTTACCCCTGGATCGTTTTCATAATCAATGTTTAACGTAGCAGGGTGGCGTTGCAGTTGGTTAACTGGTAACATAACGTGCTATTAATTACAGCCTCTTTATTAATTTATTTAATGCTTAGTTCTCAATGTTCCCCATGTTATATTCGATCTATTAACTTATTGGCCATACCTTTTGTAGTGTCATGAAAAATTATTATATAAGCGAAATTGATTTCTAAAAAATGATTTTGAAATTATCTTATTGCATAGAACCATGAAACTCGCTCCCTTTTGTTTTATTTTTTATGTACTGCAGGGACGTCCTAATTTTAGTCCTTTAAAACTTAATTTTAATCAAGACAGGTGGAGAAGATATTCCCCTTGAATATTTAATCTGGCCCAATTCGTAATAATGAGTGTGCTTTATATATATATATATATATATATATACACACACACAGCATTTTTCCCATTTATTTTCCAGTAAAGGTGACCTGGTGGTCTAGGGGTAAGGTGTCGGACTTCTGTGTTGGGATCCGGGGTTCAATCCTCGGTCCCGGCACAGGTTTATCTTATTACCAAACCCTTCCTTCACCTCTGACAAGACATCTTGTGAATGTGGGGAATGCCAGGCCCTCCACCGTGGTTCGGATTCCACGTTAAACTGTAGGTCCTCCATTTCATCTCACAATCACCCTACCATTACACATTAGCGTAAGTGCGTATAACCCGAACGGGTAGTAAGACACGGTGCTAATAATAATAATAATAATGATTATAATGTAACACTTAATTTCAAAATTCCCTATTTATCTTAATAGAACATTGCGTGTAAATAAATAATTTTTATAGTATTTTCTTCCTCTTTGCATCCATAAATGTTGAGTGACAATATGTTATGTCATGATTTCGAAGCATCAGGTGGTTTCTCTCAACCGCGTGTCACTTAGATACTTGTTCGATGGGATGTTGTTTGCGCTCACAATAGACAATCAAGATACTCGCTTGACACACAATGGATGCTCTTCTCAACGTCAAGAGACTTGTTGAATGTCATCCATCGAGTCTGCAAGCCAAGTAATACCTAAACGAGACTCCATTTTATGTTACTTGTTTATTTTTTTCCTGTACTGGAGGGTCTAGACATACCCATTTATAACTGTTCCAATTAAACCCAAACTTGCACGTTTTAATTGGCAACGACTACAGTATTTGGTTTAAGTTTTAAGTTATATGCTTCAAGTTTAGCCAGATCTTGGAATATATATGTTCATCTGTACTAGTAAATTCTATGGTGAGATTTGAGTGGACCCGTTCGTATTTAAACTAAGGAACTAGTTTTGTACTGAGTCGGATTTTCGCATGAGCGTGAACGAATTATTGGTATTTTATTAAAAATTCCTTTGCTAAACATAATTAAAATAAATCTTTATTTCAAACAAACTGTACATTTACAAGTAATGCACTATATATATTATAAATAATTATTATATATATATTATATATATAAAATATATTATATATTTATTTTATATATACTATATAAATAATATAATATAATATATATAATATATAAAATAAATATATATAATATATAAAATAAATATATATTATATATAAAATAAATATATATTATATATAAAATAAATATATAATATAATATATATTATATATGTCGTAGCTTGAAGCCTTTGGCGATCTCGAGTATGCAAGGATGGCATAAGCCTGATAAATCATACTGTTAAAATTTATTATTCTAAATCAGAAGTTACGCACGCGTACCATGACATGTTTTTAAAAGCTAAGATTTTTTTTCCAATGAGAATAACATTAGAGTATTGTCATATTCAGTAATTCACTGGAAAATCCCCTCCTTTTTTTTTGTATATAAGAACAAGTTTTTAGAAATTTTCCGGAAAGGGGGGCGGGCCACGAAACACACGAGTTGTTAAGGGGGGGTCACATAGAAGTTATTTACATACTCAGCTACCGAGTTACAGTAACTGGTGAGAAGAATATCCTACAGCTTGAGTCCCTGCTCAGTGAGGAGGAGGAAGCCCAAAACCATCTTGAAAATGTGAGTTATATAACAAGCACACAATTCTGGGTGGTCGTGTCTTCAATACCAATAAGAGTTATAACACCGAATATAGATCAGGACGTGGATCTGATGATGCTGCTGGATCACATTTATACACTTGTATAGGAATTATTATTATTATTATTAGCACCGCGTCTTACTACCCGTTCGGGTTATACGCACTTATGCTAATGTGTAATGGTAGGGTGATTGTGAGATGAAATGGAGGACCTACAGTTTAACGTGGAATCCGAACCACGGTGGAGGCCAGGCATTCCCCACATTCACAAGATGTCTTGTCAGAGGTGAAGGAGGGGTTTGGTAATCAGATAAATCTATTCCGGGAGCGAGGATTGAACCCCGGCCGCCAGCACAGAAGTCTGACACCTTACACCTAGAACGCCAGGTCACCTTGTATAGTAATTAATCTATTTCAATAAACCAGATATAAAGTTATCTGGCCATTCCACTAAGCCATCCTGACACGTAGGCCCAAAGGTTGTGTGAAGTGTGTGATATATATATATATATATATAATATAGTTTGTGTGAAAGAGAATGTGTATGTAGAGGAGAGTGGATGTTTGTTATAAGATAGGTGGGGTACACAATACCTTTTATTCTAGCACCGTGTCTTACTACACATTCGCGTTATATAACTATGTAACAATTAAGACAATGGTTTTAGGGATGAGGAAGGTTAAGTTTATTGGTAGTGTAGCCGCATCTGCGTGGAGGCAGAGTGGGAAACCATTCTGGAAAAAATTTCATTCAGTACACTGGTCCGAGAGTCGATCCTCAATCTCCCCATCATATGAAGTGTTGTCTACTTCGAAAATAGAGCTTTAGAACATGTGGCCACTGAGGTTGGTAAAAAAAATCTTATTTTTAATTATTATCCACTCAAAATAAAGTGGTAAAATTGAAATATTACTGAACTTATTTGTATTGAAATATTATTTGAAAAACTAAACAACAAAGCCTGGACTTATATCATAAGAGGGTGACCTGGCGGTCTAGGGGTAAGGTGTCAGACTTCTATGCTGGCAGCCGGAGTTCAATCCTCGGTCCCGGCAAAGATTTATCTGATTTCCAGACCCTTCCTTCACCTCTGACAAGACATATTGTGAATGTGGGGAATGCCAGGCCTCCACCGTGGTTCGGATTCCACGTTAAACTGTAGGTCCTCCATTTCATCTCAGAATCACCCTACCATTACACATTAGCGTAAGTGCGTATAACCCGAACGGGTAGTAAGACGCGGTGCTAATAATAATAATATATCATAAGATAGTTGAGAAACATGACATATTACTTTAATATGTTATTAACACACACTTAAAATTAAGTGGAAGATAGGAAACATAAATGGATTTATTGGTAATGTGATACCATTTGAAAATAAATATTATGGAACTCCGCATGGACTTTCTCTCTCATTGTTTAAAAATTAAGATTTTTAATCAAATAGTGTTATATATGTGAAACGAAATAATAAATACTATAAACCCGAGAAAATATTGCGTTATACTTACGTTAAAGATTTTTTGAATACCGAATTAGATTTCATGATTTTCTTTTTAAAGAATTAAAGTCCTCACTGGTATATTTGGACCAAATAAAAAGAGATCGATATTGGGTCCAAAAGGGTCAATAATTGGTATTAAAATTTCGACTTCAGGTTAGAATTTTCAGCATTTTATTATTTTTTGCCAAACTTATAGTTATCGCAGTTTTGATTTAATTCTTCGTTTTTAAATTTAGACCAATAAAATAGGTAAAAATTGATTATAGAGTCTAAAATGATACACATAGATCATTGCTGTAAAACATTTCCTCTAAGAGGCAAAATAAATAAACGGTACGGAATTCCGCCAGGACCTTCTCGCTCTATTGTATTAAAATGGAGATATTTACTCAAAATTCGTGATATAATAAATACGCTATATACACGTAAAACTTTTTTTTACTCACGTTTTTAAATTTTATAATTTTATTTTCAAGGGATTAACGTCTTCGTTGGTATATTTGGACCAATAAAGAATATAGATATTGGGTCACCAAGGGTGAACACTTCGTATTAAAATTTTGATTTACGATTATAATGTCGGAATTTCATTAGGGTATAAACATCTTATGGTTATCGCATTGCTATTGAATTTATCTTTTATAAATTTTGACCAAAAATGTAGGTAATTATTGAATATTGAATCTAAAATGAGGGAGATAGATCATTTTTATATCAGGGGCAGATCCAGGAGGGGGCATTATATCAATACAATCAAATTTAAAGTCACTACTAGTTTTATTGTCACGCAATACTATCTCAATTTTTAAAATTGTTGTTGGTTATTAAATTATTAGATACTTAGGACATTCATATTAAGTATTAAAATGTTGAAAATAGGCATGAATGAGACTACCCAAATTTAAGTTGCGTGCCTATCACCTTGTTACACAAACCTTGTTTAGGTTTAAATTCATTCTATAATTTTTATTATTACTATTTCAATGATTAATAATAAATAAAGATCTTTAAAATAATTTATTTTAAATAACGTTCTTTAAACAAAATCTCTGAATAATTCCACACACATAACGTCTAAGTATGGCTTAGTGGTAAAATCTCGATTTAGAATAAGAAATAACCAGCTATACTATATAGTGGAGTTAAAGTTCGATTCTTCGAAATCTGAATAATTCAATCTATTTTGTATAATTGATTGAATAGCTATAAAACTATTTATATAATAATTGTTATTTTGTTTAAACTAATTTCCATATAAATAATCAATATTTGTTGATGTTCTTACTATTTGCTTTTAATAAATTTCAATACTAATCGCAATTTCATGTTATACCCTTCATTATGGAATTATTCTCAAGTTTAGCGTTACACTGAAAAATTACTTAAGGATTTACTATACAATTTTGAGGTATTTTTAAGTCAAAAGTTCTTTAAATACCCCCTCCCCCCCCCCCACACCCTAACCCGATGAGAGCACCCTCCTCATACAACCTCCATGAAAATCCTGGATTTGCCCCTGTGCTGTGTAAACATTTCCCTTAAGAGGTTAATGGAAAAACAATATCAACTTCTTGAAAGACTTACTTATTTTCTTTCTCTATGGCGTTAGAGAATTATTGCGTTTAAACTTAAGTAGAATCTCTTCACAGCTAAAGCTCATAGAATTGTCATAATATATTTGCCAATATCTCATAAATGATTGGTTTTATAAAATTATCTTTAAAATATTTTTTTTTTAATATTACTACAATTTTACAATGTTAAGTCATTTTTTATCTCAAATAGTTGCAGAGATACGGAAATTTCCGCTTCTGTAAACTACCTTAAAAGTCATTTTCGTGGGAAAATGAGAATAGCAATATTATTTATAATCTTAATCAAAACCTAGAGATGAATTTTAATCAAAATTACTAGAGCTGATTTTGAGAGAATCGGTTTAGCTTTTTATTAATCTACGCCTAATTTTAGGGTTTAACAGACACACAGGCAGAAGCCATTGCAAAAACCACTTTATAGGGTTCGGGGGTTCATGAGATGTCAACATCCAACAATACTTCGTGTTTGAATTTTAATTTCTCGCTATCCTACAGGCAGAGAAAATATTGTGGTCATAAAAAAAAATCGAACTAGAGATTTCGATGAATGTCTACAGTTCATGACCCTCGGAATCCAAAAAATTGTTTTTTGAATTTCCATCTGTATGCCTGTCTGTACCTCGGACTATAGCCTAAACTATTTTACCGATCGGGCTAAAACTTGTTAGCCAGGGTTTTCATAGGGTTGCTGAGAGAGATGTTTGAAGTTTCATATCTAACCCTAGAATTGAGGATAGTTTACTGAAGTTCAAAAAAAGAAAAATCGTTTCTCTCAAAATTGGCCCTAACGATTTTGATTGAATTTCATTTCAAAACATGAATAAATATTCCAAACGAAATGGCTATTCTCATCATTTCGGCTAAATGACTTTAGTATGATGAGTACATTCTCATTTTTGATCATACCTCCGAAACTATTTGAGACATCAAATTACTTATAATTGCAAGTAAGTAGATATATTTATAATACAAATCTTTTATTTGAAACATGTTATTATAAAACCAATGACTTTCAAGCTATGCGCAAATATTTTAACTTTTTAATAACTGAAGGTAAAAGTATTGCGACCGTAAAAAAATAATATTACCAGATGTTGATTGATGTCGACGTCTCATGACCCCCCGAGCCCTAAAAAGTGGTTTTTGAATATCTTCTCTCTGTATGTCTGCTCAACCCTAAAATTAAAAGTAGTTTAATAAAACGCTAAAAGAAAAAATAGATTTTGATTAAAGTTCGTACCCTGACGTTGAATAAGATTATAAATAAAATAGCTTTTTTCATTTTTCTATGAAAATGAATTTTAGGGTACTTTACAGAAGCGAAACTTTCGATATCTCCGCAACTATTCGAGATACTAAATAAATTATTATTGCAAAATTGTAGTAATATTATTAGGGAAATTTGAGAGTAAATCTTTAAGTATTTTTTCAGTGTAGTGCTAAACTTTAGTATAATCCTCAAGTGAAGAATATATCTCAAAATTTGAGATTAGTATTGAAATTTATTAAAAGCAGTTAATAATAACCTCAACAAATTGACAGTATTAAGTGGGAAATAAGTTCAAACATTATAACAATTATAATATAATCAGGTTTTTTTTATCTATCCAATCTCTTATACAAAATAGATGGAATTATTCAGATTTCAAACAATCGAACCTTAACTCCACTCTATAGTATAGCTAGCTATTTTGTATTCCAACTCTAAATTTTACCACTAAGCCATATTAACACGTTATGTGTGTGGAATTATTCAAAAATTTTGTTTAAAGCACGTTATTTAAAAATAAAATTATTTGAAAGATCTTTATTTACTATTAATCATTGAAATAGTAACAATAAATATGATAAAATAAATTTAAACCTAAACAAGGTTTGTACAACAAGGTAAGAGACAGAACCTAAAGTTGATTAATTTCATTAATGCCTATTTTCCATATTTTAATAATTAACCTTATTGTCTTAAGTATTTATAATAATTAGCTTTGATTAATCATTTAATAATATTACCAATAATAATAATCTTAAAAAATGAAATATGTTTAGTAAGATAGTATTACGTAACAATAAAACTAGAAGTGACCTTAAAATTGATTGAAGTGACTTAATTCTCTCTCCTGGATCTGCTCCTAATACAGCAATGATCTATATCTCTCATTTTAGACTCAATAGTCAATAATTACCTACTTTTTGTCAAAATTTATAAAAGATAAATTTAATAGCAATTCGATAAATATAAGATGTGCATCCCCTAATAAAACGCCTAGAATTTTAACCGGAAGTCAAAATTTAATATGAAGGGTTGACCATTGGGGACCTAATATCTATATTTTTTATTGGTCCAAATATACAAATGAAGAGGTTAATTATTTAAAAATAAAATTATAAAATTTAAGACCGTGAGTCAACAAATATTTTACGTATGTATAACGAAATTTCCTCTTGTTATTGCTAGTGTATTTTACATTACGAATTTTGAGTAAATATCTCCATTTTTAAACATTAGTGCGGGAAAGTCCTGGCGGAGTTCCGTACCATTTATTTCTTACGGAATGTGGGGAATGCCAGGCCTCCACCGTGGTTCGGATTCCACGTTAAACTGTAGGTCCTCCATTTCATCTCACAATCACCCTACAATCTCACAATCACCCTACCATTACACATTAGCGTAAGTGCGTACAACCCGAACGGGTAGTAAGGCGCGGTGCTAATAATAATAATATTTCTTACGGTCGCAATACTTTACCTTTATTTTTCAAGCTATATACTCCATCCAGCATAATGCAAAAATTCTTATTTTTTTGTCATATCTCCGTAACTCTTTGAGATATGACATTACTTATCATAGCAAATATTTAAGGCTATTTATAATACAAATCTTTTAGTTGAAACGTATTTTTTTTAAACCAATACCTTTATATAAAATTCATATAAATAAAATGAGTAAATGTTTGTTTGCATGTATGTGTGTAGGTCTTAAAACACCAAAACCAAAATAAATATAAAGCATAAATAATTCTAATATTAATTTTTGCCTGTCTGTTTGTTGCTCAGTCATGACCAAAATACTGTATATTTTAATGGACATGGACAATTTTAAAAAAATGCGATGCAATAACTGGGATTACTCTAAATATCACATTACATCTCAAATATTCCAAGTTTTTAATTGGAGGTTGGTGAAATGGGGGATTTATAAATTCCCAAAATGTATGTAAAATCTACTTCTCACTGTGGTATAAGGTTTAAATTTGTCAGTCAGGTATAAGAGGCACCTCGAAGAGTTTGTCAGTCAGGTATAAGAGGCACCTCGAAGGGTTTTTCAGTCAGGTATAAGAGGCACCTCGAAGGGTTTGTCAGTCAGGTATAAGAGGCACCTCGAACGGTTTGTCAGTCAGGTATAAGGGGCACCTCGAAGAGTTTGTCTGTCAGGTATAAGAGGCACCTCGAAGAGTTTGTCTGTCATTTATAAGAGGCAACTCGAAGAGTTTGTCATGCATAAGAGGCACCTCGAAGAGTTTGTCATGCATAAGAGGCACCTCGAAGAGTTTGTCATGCATAAGAGAGCACCTCGAAGAGTTTGTCTGTCATGTATGCCATGGCGCATTGTCTATCAACCACACGCAGATGTCTGAAATTTTTTCAAAATTATTAGCCTCTGTACATGAACATGTACACCTCGAAGCATTAATTTTAACATTTGAATTATATATTTTAATTTATTACAATCATTTAATTAAAAACTTTTCTTTCGAGCAGTTATAGATACTTCAGCTAATAAATAATAAATATATCCTATTTAGTATCCAAGTCTAGTCATATCTTAAAATGACGCTTATTTCAAATTATTTAACGATGCATTTTAAAATGTTATTGGTGATATACCGAAAATAAAACACAAAACAAATAAATACATCTGAAATAACTTGTATTGTTTTATTGTTACTTTTTTGATAATATTTCTGGTGTTAACATCCTTAGAATGAATTAAACAGAAGTGTAAGCTTTATAATTAGGGATATTTCGATTGAATTTGTTTTATTTAAATAGCTGTATATATATATATATATCTATATTCTATCTTGGCAAATTCATATTAATATGAATTTGCCAAGATAGAAAATTTTCCAGACAAATTAAGGCCTAAGGGAACATTGTACATCTCACATCTCTAATGTAAGCCAACGCTCAGAGCCATGAATGTCCCGAGTGCATTAAGGTAGCTGTCGGGAATTGTTAATATGAATCCATGTTTCCTTCTCGCGAATAAAGCCATTTTGACCTTTCACGTGTTGATGTAGTCTGCCATTTCTAGGACGGCTGTGCGCAGCAGTACGCGTGTTGTCACGTACGCGTGTTGGTGGCTTCGATCGCTGACGACGTGGCGCTGGAGATAAAAACGCACCCCATACACCAGCCGACTCTTCGCGTGATTACTTGAGCGCGTGACGAACCTGCATGACACGCAAACTAGCCTCATGCTACAAGAGATCCATTCCCGTAGACTAGTGGTAAGGGGAACCTTATACTGTTAGAAGGCGTCACGTGTGAAATCATATGATACCGTGGAAATTATATATATATTAAGGTATCGTACCTATAAACATAGTAGGACTTAATGTTGTTGTTTTTTCCAATTCAGGTTGTACGCATTTATACAGTAGCTCCACGGCTTCTTTGGTGCTGACTGACAGCTTTGAAAAGTTACCAGACCAAATTATGTATCTCTACGCCGAACCAAATGATCTTCAAAAACATGTGTTTATCAGCTGTCACTTCTGACAGTCAACATTGAGGTATATACCTAAATGTTGACTGTCAACTGTTAGCTGGGAGCTGTCAGTCAGAACCAAAGAAGCCATGGAGCTACTGTAGTTATTTGTGCACTATGTCTTACCAACCGGTTAGGCTATCTGCATATTTACACTAATTATTACCCGCCTCGGTGGCGTAGTTGGCTAACGCGCTAGTCGTGTTGAAGCTCGACTGCTGGGGGCGGGGAGATCGAGGTTCGAATCTCAGTCGGGTGAACTGGGGGTGATTTTTCCTAAATGGTTTTACACTCTCCCTCCACGCAAATGCGGGTTCACTTCCTCTTATTCAACCTTCCAAATTCCTAATCCATTAGCGTAATTAGTACTTAAAGCGTATAACCCGAACGGGTAGTAAGACGCGGTGCTAAATATTACTACACTAATTAGGTATGGATAAGATGGGTGAATTTCAGAAGAAATGAACCCAAACTCGAATGGAGGGAGACTAATAAATCATTTAGGACAAACGACCTCCAGTAAGACTTGTTATTTCAGTCAACAACATTCCTGCCGTTTTCTGATAGTGAAGCATTAGACCACCAAAATGGGTCAAAATAATTTAATTTTATTAAATAGAGCAATGTAATTTAATTGACTTGTTCCAGAAGTTCTTACTAACTTGGCCATACATGTCTAGAGTATAACTCTGTTTTATATAGTTTGGTCGCACTTAAAAACAACTTTTTATATATTTATACAAATTCTACCCTAATGAATAATACATATATGATATTTTTGGTTCTATAACCAATAACCAGGTAGAGGTTATCCAAAATCTATATAAAAATGGTTATTCGATATCATTGACGCTAGATAAAGAACTGTTGCTTCTTAGATGATTAAATATTAATACTATTATTATTATTAGCACCGCGTCTTACTAACCGTTCGGGTTATACGCACTTACGCTAATGTGTAATGGTAGGGTGATTGTGAGATGAAACGGAGGACCTACAGTTTAACGTGGAATCCGAACCACGGTGGGGGCCTGGCGTTCCCCACATTCACAAGATGTCTTGTCAGAGGTGAAGGAAGGGTTTGGTAATCAGATAAATCTGTGCCGGGACCGAGGATTGAACCCCGGCCGCCAGTATAGAAGTCTGACACCCTACCCCCTAGACCGCCAGGTCACCAATTAGTCTATTATGTTATTTATATGTGATTCAATATTACCATTTAACAATGCATATTCTTTGAAAAATAATAGGTTTGCTGTAATCTAAAAGCTGCAGGGAGGATTTGGGGGTCAAATACTCTTAACCACCGTTAGCCAAGAAGGTCAAGAGATGATTCCCCTAGAAATATTTAATCATGAGTACCTCTAGATTAGAAAAATGGACCTCAAACCTCTATGATTTATTCCTGCTTTATTTGTACTCGCATTATATCTTGGGAAACTACGCACCTCCCAACTCCCCTCGTATATATTTTTTATTTATTTATATCTTTATTTCAATATCCACCTTTACAACCGATTACATATTCTGACTTCATAAAAGTACACCAGAACTATGTTCGGAACACACCAAAACGTGAAACTACTGATGATTATCATCCACTCAAATTGTAATGTAATATCAAAACACAGCACACTCTAGTACATTGCAATACCTAAATAATCTATGATGTAAGTAATAATGTCAAGGTTAAGAGTTATGAGACCACTCCTGACTGTATAAAAGTGAAATACATTATTAATAATAATACTATTTAGCACCGCGTCTTACTACCCGTTCGAGTTATACGCTTTAAGTACTAATTACTCTAATGGATTAGGATTGGGATGGTTAAATTAGAGGAAGTGAACCCGCAATTGCGTGGAGGTAGTGTGGAAAACCATTTAGGAAAAACCACCCCCCCAGTTCACCCGACCGAGATTTGAACCTCGATCTCCCCGTCTTTAGCAGTCGAGCTCAACACGACAAGCGCGTTATTCAACTACGCCACCGAGGCGGGTAAATACATTATTAAAGTGGTTGAGTGTAATTAAATGTACACACAGGTAGCATTTTCATTTTTCATCTATTTGAGGTATTTAGCGTGCACTTTCTGGGCCAAGTGAATATATCAGCACACGACTTAACTTAAATCTAGAACAAACACGACACCCAGACCCCCGGCCGTTAATTGATCACCGTGAGAGGGTAAATACAAATATTACCAATAATATTTTTCAGGACATGCCAGAAATCAAACCCGGAACCCTTAGCTCAGTGGGCAGGCAAACTGCCGACTGCCAACTGAACTAAAGTGTCGGACTTGCAGGTAGCCATACGCAAAGTAAAATATATATATATATATATATATATAAAGGAGTAAAATGAAGTACTACATGGATCAAGCGTCCTTGTTGGGAGGAATAAGTTGAATTGTTCAACTCACGTTGCATTAATAATTAAGGGCTTAAAACTATCTATTAAATCCTAACTATGCTCCAGAAGCTATTAAGATCCGTAAACTGTAATAACAGTAAAAAGGGGCAGATTTTTTCCCTATTAGGCCTATTTCTCTATCGCTACGTCATTGGCTTATTGCTAAGACTTTTACAGCTGAAAATAAATTTTTTGTTTTATCTTTTTCAGATAAATCATTTTGAAACTGTGAAATTACACTCCTAACTTTCGGAATTCCTTGATGTATGGTTACATAAACTCACAATGACTCCTAATTAGATACTGTATGCTGCACAAAATTATAAACTTATACGCAACAACCAAAATAACAAGGTTAAAACTTCATAAATAGTTCGTACTAAAAAAACAAAAACACTGTCTAACTACTACAGTTAAATTGGTCCCTCATTCCCAACCCTCCCTACCCTAATTCAATCGTCTATACTCTAAAATGGTGGTAAATATGCTTGCCAAATAGATGATGATGATGCATGTGCCTAGAATGCATGAACATAATCAAATATGTATTTAATTATTGCATAGTTTATAGCTTGCTATCTATACGATTATTTCACATATATTATTTGTATTTATTTTATTTTATTTTACTTTACTTGAGTTATACTAGCATAGTAAATAATCATAGTGATGTTGATTCTTGAACATTTGTTCAACAGTTGGCACACTGTTTTCCTTGCGATAAGTATTCAGCAAGCCCTGGGCTGTAAACACCCTAGTTCATTGGACAATGTTTGGGACGCGGGGCAAGGGGGAGTGTTGCAATCACATAAACATTGGTCAAGGTCATTAGAACTTCTCTAACTTAGCTTTCTGTTTTCAAGCAGCAGGTCCTGCTTCCTTTTGGAGGAATAATGACGTAAAACAAAATATTCTTGAATTATGAACAAATATAAGTTTACAAATTAATAATATATAGATACATTATACATGCATATTTATTCACAATTTAAGCATTACTATCTACATATTTCGCACAAACAACATTGAATATAGAAGCTAGTCCATAAAATAATGGGTATGCGGCGCAGGACTAGCATACCTAGAGAATACGCCACTGCCATTTATACAAATATTGTTTAGTATTTATTCTTTTTAATTTTGTCAAAGTCGATCACCCGTTAGGATAGTAACCATATGAATTAAATAGGCTAATGTGTTATGGATGAGGAAGGCTGGATATCGAGGAAGTATAAATGCATTGGCGTGGAGGGAGAGTATAAATCCACTCATGAAAGACAACCCTAAAATATATACGACAGGAATTTGAGTCCCGATCTTATCGTCATCGGCCGTCCATTTTATTGTAGAGACGACACTTTAGACCAATGAAACACGTTATTATTTAATTTATTTTCAGTTTTCATTTTATCGGTATATATTATTTCCCATTTAGAAATAAAATTTCCTCTAGTCTCCTTTAGGGCCTCCTGACCGCGGAAGGCTTGCATGTCCTGCAGTCACCTTTACGCTCATTTTAGAACTCCTTTAGAGCAATTATTTTAATTAAATAGGCTAATTATATAACAAGAAAAAGGCTGATTAT
The DNA here is from genome assembly GCA_902151425.1 of Timema shepardi. Taxonomy (NCBI): domain Eukaryota; kingdom Metazoa; phylum Arthropoda; class Insecta; order Phasmatodea; family Timematidae; genus Timema; species Timema shepardi. Next base: position 101,875 of record CABFVX010001773.1, read on the forward strand.
TTTAACACGACATGGTAATGTGTTATTATTATTATTAGCACCGCGTCTTACTACCCGTTCGGGTTATACGCACTTACGCTAATGTGTAATGGTAGGGTGATTGTGAGATGAAATGGAGGACCTACAGCTTAACGTGAAATCCGAACCACGGTGGAGGCCTGGCATTCCCCACATTCACAAGATGTCTTGTCAGAGGTGAAGGAAGGGTTTGGTAATCAGATAAATCTTTGCTGGGACCGAGGATCGAACCCTGGACGCCAGCATAGAAGTCTGACACCTTACCCCTAGACCACCAGGTCACCTATGGTAATGTGAACTATTGTTTACTCGTAAGATAAATGTTATTAAATGATGGTAAATAAATTAATAATAATTGAAGATAGTGACATAAAAGTAATTTTATTTTCATAAGGCATTGGATACATTCGCGGATTATTTGATATTTCTTCCTCTCAATAAATCTGTAATGGTTTTTACCCTAAGTTGTATATCCTTCACCTTGATTTTCCCTTCCTTTTCCATTTATTTACACATCTTTGTCTACTTACCTTTTATTAGCTTTATACACATAATATTAGACCATCTAATCGTCAAGATCTTCAAACGTTCTGAATCTTTCTAGTTTACCGAGATACTTTTTTTTTACTACTATAATATAAATTTTCAGCTTAGCTACGCTATGCGAGAAGTTCTTTAAAATATTATGTCAAATATACGTAATATACTGATTTCTTAAATAATTTTACAAATTAAAAGAAAAAATAATCTTAGCTAATTTTACATACAGTGAACTTTACCAAATATATATATTAAATTAATGTAAAAATATTAATGTTTTTTAATTTAAAATCAAAGCAGTTGGTATTTAAAAGTTATTTAAGGAAATAAGTGAATTGATACAAAGTTTAACTTATTTGCAACTAATAGGTACCAGTAAGTTAACAGTCATTATTATATATATATATATATANAATCCTTAGATTATTTATACGAGACTACTATCTTTACTTTGGTCAATGAATTAGAATTAGGTCAGTTATACGGCACTTTTTCAGTTAATTCAAGTAGTTCACAGCAATTTATAGAACCATTATATCGTCTCACAAATCTAATAAATTTTAATAAATGTATATTTTAAGATAAAAGCGGGATAAAGTCAGGACATTGACGTATATTTTTTCAGTTTATTGGTGAAGATAATTGTTATACCAAGTTGTAGTTTTGGACATGTCTTGGATAGTTTGGTGTGAGGGGGAGGGCAGGATGCTGTTCTTCACCCCTCTCATTGTGGGAGGGAGTAAGTCAGCCGACGGGCATGACATCACGTCACTACCAGGACCACCAACTTAATTAAAGAAGCCGTCATGTGAGGTTATGGTTGGCGCGTGTCACAAATCCATTGGACGAGTAAAACCTCTTTTACAACCCATTTTCTCATATTGTGAGTTGACCAAGCATTGCAACGATGGTAATGTATTAAATTGATAATAGACTTTTTGCAATGCCTTCAACAGCCTATATCAGAAACTATTCATTTAGCTATTCATTATTTGTTAAATTAATATTCTGAGGACGGGGAGATCGAGGTTCGAATCTCGGTCGGGTGAACTGGGGGTGGTTTTTCCTAAATGGTTTTCCACTCTCCCTCCACGCAAATGCGGGTTCACTCCCTCTAATTCAACCTTCCCAATTCCTAATTCATTAGAGTAATTAGTACTTAAAGCGTATAACCCGAACGGGTAGTAAGAAGCGGTGCTAAATATTATTATTTGTTAAATTAATGGATTTTTGAAACCATGAAAAATGTATAACTATCTATTGTTATTTAATATACTTCTAAATATTTTCTGATACAGACTACCTCAAATTTTTAAGTACATTAATTTTTCAAGGTATACGTATCTTCCCATTTTTATCAGGATGCTAAATTATTTCATTTGATATTAAGATTTATAAACTATAACCATGTTTTGCTCAAAAAAATGGTACATTGTAATTTGAACATTTATTTCAGGTAATATGACTTGGTGATTATTAGTGTTCTCGGTGCAGTGACTGTACTTTGATATTACAATGCATTTTATATAATTAAGCCATAGTCGAAATTAAATTGGCATTCTATTGCTGTAAGTTTAATTCTAGGAAAAACTCAACAAGATACATAAGAGCATTAATTTACCACTAAGTTAATTGAATCAAACTCAATTTCACAATAATAATAGTGTGTATGAGGGATTTTTTTAAATATTCAAAGAAGTGATTTATTATTTAAAAATAAGGCCCTGATTGAGAGATGAAAGCCCGAATGTTTATTAGTTGTAGTTATTTCATCTTTTAGCATTCGGCTGACTAGTGTCATTCACCCAATCCATCTGGGAGAAAGTATATGCACAAGGAAAGCGAAGAACGAATTTTGTGGATTCGCGTTACCTTCTGCATAGGATTTATATGAGAGAGAGAAAGGTCCTGCAATTATTTCCAAAAAATCATCTTGTATCATGAATTTCAAGTGTCTTTTAAATGCCATAATTGACATTTGACAGCAAGCTTTATTTCCATTTTGAAGGAAAATATGCGATTGATTTTTATCACTCGGTCAAAAATGAATTGGCCTCAGCAAAGTTTGAATCTATGAATTTTGGGTAATGTGGCAACAAATTCATCCTAAATCCACTGAGGGAAATTAAGGATATTTAGTTTGTTATACTTTCTTCAACCATCCCTATTGTATAAAAACTATGATTTTAAATGTTTGTTGGTGACCTGGCGGTCTAGAGGTAAGGTGTCACACCTTTGTTCTGGGGGTCGGGGATTCAATCCCCGGTCCCGGCACAGATTTATCTTATTACCAAACCCTTCCTTCACCTCTGACAAGAAATCTTGTGAATGTGTGGAATGCCAGGCCTCCACCGTGGTTTGGATTCCACGTTAAACTGTAGGTCCTCTATTTCATTTCACAATCACCCTACCATTTACACATTAGCGTAAGTGCGTATAACCCGAACGGGTAGTAAGACGCGTTGCTAATAATAATAATAATAAATAATAATAATAATAATAATAATAATAATAATAATAATAATAATAATAATTTATATGTTTGTTATAATAAATTGACTTATTTGACAATTTTTATTACTTAAATTTACTTTGTGGGCAATGTCCAAATCTTCTTGTAAATTTAAAAGCCTAGGTGTGATGTTGCTGATTATTTTAAGCTGCCATTCTCTGAATATTATTATTATTATTAGCACCGCGTCTTGCTACCCGTTCGGGTTATACGCACTTACGCTAATGTGTAATGGTAAGGTGATTGTGAGATGAAATGGAGGACCTACAGTTTAACGTGGAATCCAAACCACGGTGGAGACCTGGCATTCTTCACATTCACAAGATGTCTTGTCAGAGGTGAAGGAAGGATTTGGTAATCAGATAAATCTTTGCCGGGACCAAGGATTGAACCCCGGCTGCCAGCATAGAAGTCTGACACCTTACCCCTAGACCACCAGGTCACATTCTCTGAATATTACTTACATTGTGTTCAAAGTCCAATTCACTTTGTGTATTCTTCAACCCATACACAGAGAGTTTGACGATGCAATGGGGCTGTTTGGGTTTATGGTTGTATATATATTTTAATTTGGTTAATGGTCCTTACATGGTTCAGCCGCTCTTTACGGGGCCATTCCAATTGCGATTAAATAGTGACTGAACCGAGAAGCACCAGATAAAGGGTTTCATGCGCCCTAGGAGACACTTAGAATTTTCACCACATATGTGTTCTGTATAATATAAATAAACTGCACCTTCTGCGTGGTACTAAATAATAATATTAATAAAAATAGTAATAATAATAATATAAAATTCAAAAATCTCAGACAGAAATTAAAAATTTAAAACAGATAAATAAATAAACTCACCCTTAATCAGTATGTAAAAAATATTATCTTTTCAACCCTTCCTTTTCTTTTAATATTTTCGAAGGATTTTAATTAAATATCAAATAATGTGCGAATAAAAGATCCCGAATGTCGTAAAACCATAACTGTGTTTATGTTGTTAATCAATATTATTTAAAATATATTCTTAATATTAGATAAAATATTTATATGTTATTTCTTAGAAATAATTATTAACTTATTTTTTTTAAATAATAATTTTCTGTAGGCGATGAGATTTACTAACACAATGAGGCTGAACAATATTGTAATCTGACGACTAAGGATTTTATATTATTTTGTATATCTTTGGTATAAGGAGTATCACTCCTTTAAACTGTGATATTTTAATTAGCATCATGTCATTATTAATTTCAGTGGTGCACACAAAGTTTTTCTTTGAGGGGGAAAACCAACAAGGTTGTGTCCAGAATTAAATTGTGGTAGGAGGGAGGTCTTAGGGGTCTCAGCTCCAAAACAGCTATAAGCCAAGAAAATGTATGACTATTAAATACTTCTAAATGCTATTTCAATTATTTTTATGGTAACCAAGTGATGTAAGTGATCTTAGTTTAGATACAATGTGTCCAATCTAGTTATACACTACTTCTTCCAATTTATATTTTTGGGGAACTTTTAACGTGTGTAATGGTAGGCTTACCATAATATATTCTCCATAAAACAGGACAGTTTTAGTGTTTTACTCTAAGATCAGTGGTGGGCAAACTCTATTTGTGTAAGGGGAAGGGGGCTATTAGAAAAGTAAAGAGTTTTGCCCTCTAACCCAAAAGGGAGTTTAAGTATCCTTTTCGGGAAAATGTTGCAAGAAAAATTGGTGCACCTAGAAGCTATTTGTAGTGGTCTTTGCTTTAAAAATTTTAAAACTATAGATGATTCTAGAGCATTTTGGAGTAGACCTTGTCTGTAAATATAAATATAAATATTTTTCTAGAGAAGCTATTTAAAGTAATTTCCTCCCTTATTTTTTTTGAAAAAATGAATGCTTTAGACAATATTTAGAATTGTTTTTGGCTGAAGATTGTTTGAAAATTAAATGCCCCTAGGAACGATTCGGTATAGCCCTAAATAAGTAAATTTTAAAAAATATGGATGCATCTACAAGATATTTTGAATGACATTCTTCAAGAAATATTTTAAACGTGGGTGCTTCTAGAGACTATTTGGAGCATTCCTTTGCTTGCCAATTTTTTGAAAACTAATTCGTGGTCTTGGGGGAGGGGTAAAGCCCTTAATAGCCCCTCCCACCTACACTGGATGAGTTTCTACAATTATTAAGAGATTTATTTCAGACAGATGCAGTTTTTAATAGCTGATTACTATTCGATAATACACTTCGGTGGCCGCACGATCTAAGGCGTCACTCTTGCTGTAGACTAGACTGCCGATGACGGGGAAACCGAAGTTCGATTGTCGGTCGGTGTACTAAGGTTTTATTTCCAAAATGGTTTTCCGTTCTCTCTCCACGTATATGAGGGTACACATCCTTTAAATATATTTTTTATCATCTCTATAACCACTAGCGTAATTAGTGAATAAGAATATAGCCCAAATGGGCAGTAAGGTGCGGTGTTAAAAATCTTATATATAAAATTCTCGTGTCACAATGTTCGTTCCCGTACTCCTCCGAAACGGATTGACCGATTCTCATGAAATTTTGTGAGCATATTGAGTAGGTCTGAGAATCGGCCAACATCTATTTTTCATACCCCTTAGTGATAAGGGTTGTCCACCCTTAA
>CABFVX010001773.1:109387-135048 GCA_902151425.1 Timema shepardi
GGGGGGGGGGGTTGTCAAGCTTATATAATTATTATACTACAGTGGTTCACGGGCAACGCCGTGCGGGACTGCTAGTAATTAATATATTTCTTCTGTAGGGCCACTGTTCAATTAGTAGATTTCAAGTATACTATATAATAGATTTCTGGTAGGGAAAAAAGTCCTTTCCCAGGTAAACTCCTACCGTGAACGATATTTGCACCATATCTTGCACTATTTAACACGCGGTCCTTAAGAAATTCATATGTTCAAGAAAAATTATGTAACATTATACTGCATCCCAAATATTATAAATAAAACATATGCATCTACATTATATATATTTAGCCTAAGCTTTTAACATTCGATTAATCAAATTTTCGTTAAAAGAATATTATTTAATTCACATTTTGTGAAAATTGATACTAATTTTGTCATAGTAATAATAATAATAATATTTAGCACCGCGTCTTACTATCCATTCGGTTTATACGCTTTAAGTACTAATTACTCTAATGGATTAGGAATTGGGAAGATTGAATTAGAGGAAGTGAACCCACATTTGCGTGGAGTGAGAGTTGAAAACCATTTAGGAAAAACCACCCTCAATTCACCCGACCGAGATTCGAACCACGATCTCCCCGTCCTCAGCAGTCGAGCTTAACACGACAAGCGCGTTAGCCAACTACACCACCGAGGCGGGTAACTTTGTCATAATTGCGTCACCATTTAAGTTATTAAAAAACCTTAAATAAGAACTTAATAACCTATCTAGATGTGTGAGGCACTGACTAGTATGAAGTTTTCTCTCACCGTACCATCAGTCAAACTGGGCCCCGCAATAGTTGCCCATGTACAGTACAAGTTAGCGGACGTAATTTAATTACTTCCCGGACTAGACCTGTGGATGCTGCTTCCATTTGAAGGTTGGTGGAACGCGTATGGATGAAGCAATTTACTCTCCACTTCCCTTACAGATACCAGATATTACCTTACTTGTTTTCAATGTGAGATAGTTTATAAAATGGTGCCATAGTTTAAACAGTTAAGGCAAGCCAACCTCTGCGGATAAACAGGGCGTACATTTCTTTATGAACATAATTAGCACAAAAATAAGTTATATAACTTTAATCCACATAAAAAAATATGATCTGGAATTCCAACCCATAGGTTGAGCGTGTTTCTAAACCATTTCATAAGTAATTTTTGGCAACACGAAGCCATGAGGCAACCATTCTTATTCAAGACTACCCTATGGTAACCACTTCTAGTATCCACGATAGAGACCATGTATGGGAACTACGATACTATGCTACCATGAATTTAACAATATATTTACTTCATTTGGTTTTCTTTCGAAACATCTGTGTCTCAAGTTCCAATGGATTTTGATGTACTGGATACCTACAGTTTTATCAATAGTCCTTTTAAAATTACTGCATACACCACGAAGAATTAATAGAGTGGGTGGTGACCTGGCGGTCCGGAGTTCAATCCACGGTCCTGTCACATATTGATGTGATTACCAAACCCTTTCTTCACCTCTGACAAGACATCTTGTGAATTTGGGGAATGCCAGGCCTCCACCGTGGTTCGGATTCCACGTTAAACTGTAGGTCCTTCATTTCATCTCACAACCACCCTACCATTACACATTAGCGTAAGTGTGTATAACCCGAACGGGTAGTAAGACGCGGTGCTAATAATAATAATAATAATAATAATAATAATAATAATAATAATAAAAATAATTAACTTAGTTTGATTATTTGAATTCTAGTAGTGATACTAGTATGTAGGACCAACAATTAAAATGAAGTGCATAAATAAATAAAAAATTAAGTATTTGATAACATATAAACATAAAACACAATCACATTATATGTGCCGTTAGGATGATATGTATTTATATCAGTACAATTCACATTTATTAATTATATGTTAATCTATTTACGATCAATTAAACAAAATATTCACGAAGGAGACCACGTACTTATAATATGTCTAGAAAGATGAAACCTTTTATATACACCAATTATATATTTACTTATATACTTATGATATATATGATATTTATTATATGTATTATATAAATAATATATACATATAGATTATATGTATATACCTATATATAAACTATATATAGGTAACCATCGTGTTAAGTGTATGACTAAAATGATATTTTTAAATCCTTAATTTATTTAGAAGTATTACTCTTAGCCTTTCATCTAAATGATAAGCCCTAAATTAAAAAAATTGTATAAAAAGTGAAATAAGATATAGTATCTTTATAAAAGAAAGATTGTGATCCTAACTAGATTGTCTCAATGGAAAAACGCAATATAGATTTTATAAATTTATATAACTCTTACATTATTATATAATTCTTTTTATGATCCCACTTATATGAATTGGCTTGAATATTAATTTATATTAAGATAAATAACTGTTAATATTACTAACAACCTTTACTTTATTGGTTAACCTTTAAGTTAATTTCTTACCCAATATTCATTGTTAATAATGTTTACAATAGATACAAAATTCAAAACATTTTTATATATAATAATTTATTTTGACCTGATTAAATTAAAATAAACTACAAAATTTTAAGGAGTAGAACGTTATTATTTACTAAAGTAGTATAAATATACACAACTAACTTATGATATTGCTTAAAATAAGCAATTTATAAAGAAATTAAACCATATTAATAAACATTTTTAAAATTATTTCAAATTATTTTCTAATCTCTAAGGCGTCACTCTCGCACTAGACTGGATACCGGGGAGCTAGGGGGTTTGAATCCCGGTGTGGTGAACTGGAGAGGAAGGATTTCACTAAATGCTTTTCCACTCTCTCTTCATGCAAATGTCAGTACCATTTCTATTTTCATCATTCTAAATATTAACGTAATTATTTGCTTTATGTGTGTATATCCCGTTACTGTATGAGAAGGAGTGACGAAAAAATATACCAAACCGAGATTATAAATATGGCTACCCCGTCATCGGCAGTCTAGTTTACTGCGAGAGTGACGCCTTAGACCATGTGGCCACAAAATCGGGTTATTAGTTTTACTTATTTTTTGGGGGTATATTATAGAGGTGTACTGATTCAGTTAAACTGATTACCGATATCAATTACCGATTGTTTAAAATAAATGTTTATGCTACGATTATTTACACCGATTAATCCCAATTATTGATTATTTATTAATAACTATTGGGAAATATGCTTTAGAGAGTGATAATAGTTAAATTAATTAATACAAAAGGATTGTATGCATACAAAACTATATTTCACGCATAACTAATGAAAGTTGGATTTAGATTGTTAGTTTTATCAACGGAAATAAATTATATTTCTTTATATTATGTAATCTTTGTATATCCCGCATCCCAGATGCAGTGTATATATATAAGTTTTTTTTTTTGTGATTTTGATCACTAAGCTCCTACTTAGAAAAAATTGATTTAAATTTTAATTTAAAAAGCAACGATTAATCTACATAACAATAGTCGATTACGATTAATTGCCGATGCACTAATAATCGCCCGATAACGATTCATCAGTATCCGCATCGGTACACCCCCTACTATAATATATGTTAAGAAAGAAGAATAAATGTCTAAATTAAACTTACCTGGATGTGTAGTACTCGATGAACGATACCAAGATCTCGAAAGATCGTGTAACTGTAGCCCACATCATTCATGGCTTCGTTCCAGTCGTCAGGATAGGAAATTGAATAATTGAAACAGTGGAAAGTTCTGAACACACGCCTTTTTGGGTTTGGACTTCCTAGAATAATGGACCTAGCAATAAAGTCATTGCTTACATTATGACGTCAACCGATTTGTATTTTTTATACTCCATAGGGAAAAAGGACAATTTTATTATGATGTTAAATTAACTAATATGTTATTTGATAAATATTCTTACCATTATTATTTTAACTTTGCCATCAAAAGATAGAAAAATTTTAATTTTAAAGCTTATGGTTAACATTTTTTTTACAAAATTTATTTTTAATTTGAGTAATAACTTATTTTAATTTTCTTGCATCAAGAAATTCCATGTGTAGGTTTAGAGATAATGCTTATGTTAATTTTACATACACTCTGTAGTATTAATATTTTAGTTGGTGTAGTTATAAACAAATTAATTTAGTTAAATTTTTATAATTTTATTTGTGCCAAGTATAAATAAGCACACTTCTAAAAAGTGACCTTAATATCAATGATATAAGTAAATTAGATCCTCACAATATATTTTTAAAAGAGTAACAGTATACTTTTATAATTCAGGCTAGTAAGAGGTGTGTGATTACCGAGACATGATACATTATGAGCTCTTTATTCATGGGAAAGAAATATATCTATTTTATGTAAAAGCACCAACACTTTCTTCACTTTACACGTATTAAATCAACAAAATAATTTTAAATACATTTGGAAGTAAACATTTACTCAAATTATCCAAAGAATACGTTCGATTAAATTTTTCAAGATCTATTTGCTAGTTATCGGTCATAAAGATGGAATTAAGTTGTATTTTCCAAAATAAGAGTTTATATCTCGCAAAATAATTAGTTTCTCTCTTACTCCCATATTTAGGATTCCACTTTATGCGCTGACGTCATGACATATTGTGTTAGATCCATTATTTCAGAAAGTACTGATAATATACTCGTATGCACTATATACTAGATCCTGGATCATATAAACCCTATACATAACTACGTAATGGAGATAGAAGTTTATCTTTCTCGTCAGAGAGTAATCGGTCATTTGTAGTTCTAAAATTATATAATTTCTATTTAATTTTGATTATTGTCTTAAATTTGTAAAAAAAAAAACTTCTTGAACTATTAATGGATGTGAATTAAATAGGTTGTATGTTAATGTAGCTAAAATGTCTTAAACACATGAAAGATATTTTTTATTCATACACTTGAATCCAAGTATTTGTGATCAACGAGTGAAAATGTTTACTATTTGGGACTCTACGCAATGTGACTTGCTGTGGTGGCAATTAATCAGGATGAAAACCAATTGTATACTGCCTTGAAGCAGAAAAGGAAAGTATTTCTTATCCAACAATTATTTTTCCACGAGTAATAACTAGACAAATCCTTTACTTTCCTATTGATAAATTATTTGTTTTATCATTTTCAGTTCATGATAAGAATGGTTATTCTGGATGTCTGATAACATGTGAATACACACGTCCCAAATGGTCCACATAAAAAAGTACCATAACCCTTATACCAAGAGCCTTAAATAGTTTTACTTAGTAATAGTGGATTTCATTGGGCAACTGAGAACATTATTTTTATCAAACTGTAATAGTTGAGATAAATCATCAATTACTACACAAGCAATAAATAAAATGCAAATAATAAAACAAACTCGTTATTTCCGGCAAATTTCTATTCCAAAATTAAAAAAATATTTATTTTTTGTCGTTACAAATAATTATATGCCTAAGTGAATGAATAATATTCGTAGAAATAGCTTAATATTACTTAAATCAAAGTTTTATTCACACACAACTAATAACTGACCTCACACTATAGCACTCAGTATTAACTAACCAAATCCAAGCAAAGAACGAACCACACCAAATAAAAATACCTTATCTTATACATAACCTGGGACATTTTGGCCACTATGCCACTGTTTAAAAGTAATGGGTAGTTAATATATTGTATATTTCTAAAAAATTCATATTCTATAATGTTTAGTTTCATTTAGAGTGCACTATTTGGTAGTCACAGAGTGTTACGATTAGTAAAAGAGCTTTATATATATATATATATATATATATACGATATTAATACATTTGCCTTTAGCAACATAGTAAAATATTAATGTAACACTTCCTGTGAGATGATGTTGGAATATGCTAATTAGAGGTTTCAGTAAAACCATAGTTGATTAAAACTTCTAAACATATTACCGGATATAGCGAAATTTGAACTTTCTATATCTATTTAAGTTGGTAATTAATTAAGTAAGTAAATAAGCCCACCTCAGTGGCGTAGTTAGCTAACGCGCTAGTTTGGTGGTGAGCTATACTGTCGAGGACGGGGGGATCAAGGTTGGTTAATCTGTCCAGTGAACTGGGGGTGGATGACCTCAACTATCTCTACCTTATTGAAGTAATAAAAACACGTGTAATCAGAATGGGTAGTAAGACACATTGGCAAAACAACTAAAAAACGGAGTGCAAAAAGTCCCAAAACTATGTCACTACATCTAAAAAGTGGACTATTATACCTAGAAATGGATGTAATATATATATATATATATATTTTCATAGCTTGGTTGACTAGTAAATATAATATCTATGTATATATTTTGAACAGAGTGAATAAAATATTGAAACACATGGCCAACAAGTTTCATCACATAAAAAAACATACATTTTGTATGTAAAATTTAAATTAGCATGAACCAGGATGTATACATTCTTAATAGTGTAGGTGACCTGGTGGTCTAGGGAGAAAGTGTCGGACTTCTGTGCTGGGGTCCAGGGTTCAATCCTTGGTACCGGCACAGATTTATCTGATTACCAAACCCTTCCCTCACCTCTGAAATGACGTGTATCAATCACAACTTGTGAATGTGGGGAATGTCAGACCTCCACCGTGGTTCGGATCCCACGTTAAATTGTAGGTCCTCCATTTCATCTCACAATCACCCTACCATTACACATTAGCGCAAGTGCGTATAATCCAAACGGGTAGTAAGACGCGGTGTTAATAATAATAATAATAATAATATTGTATATTGTCTTATAAATTATATAGGACATAATATTATTATACATATTATATCAACCGAAAGAGTAATTTGTTTATTATTAATCGAACAACATGTCTATTATTTTGATGTAATAAAGTTTAAAGCCTTTAATCTTATACACAACTTTAAGAAAAAATTGAGCAAAAGGATCTGAACTATTAATAGCTTTTAAGTTAATGAGCGGGACTGATGTGAAGGCGAATAGCAGGGACGAAATTATGGATCAAATACCCAGACTCCCGGGGAATTATCAAAATTGTGGGTCACCGTGTATTTTTATATCACCCGTCTCACGGCCTTTTTTAGGCTATACGCCTATTTGATAAGGAATAGAGGAAGGATAATAAATATAGAATAAATACTCAGCTCACATGATATGGTTTCAAACCATCATCTCTCATCATCCAATATAAATTATTTTAGTTTAATATGATATTAATATGCTATCGAGGAATATTTTTTATTGTATTGTTTAATATAGCGGTATGTGCGTATAACCCGAACGGGTAGTAAGATGCGGTGCTAATAATAATAATATAGCGGTATTATTAATTTAAGATATATATTTAATAATCGTTTGCAATAAACACATTTTAATTATATTTTTTAATTTACTTCATGATAAACTATAGTACATAATATGATTTTAAGGTATATACAGTATATTTATAGATGTATTGCCCTGAGTAACACCAAGTGGTTATATAATATATATATATATATATATCCGAATATGTATTGCAATAATTTGTGTCTGAGTTTACAATCAGATGTAACAATATACTCGTAACATCGTAAATGCTTGGCTGTATTATCATAAAAATAAAGCGTGACACTTTTAAATGGTTTATTCATAATGAAATTAAGGGATATTATGTGTCAGATTTAAATATAAGTTCCCATGTGGATTTATAAAAACAAACAAACAATTTTAATTTGTTTGTACTTATTTTATTTTCTATTTTGTGATTTTATAATCAAATAATTATATTGGAGTGTTAAATAGATCAATGTTATTATAAATGCCAGTGTTCCTCTGTAGACGCATAGCTATATAATAAAACCAAAACAGTTTATAAACTAGATGAAAAAATTCAAATATTATTTAATGTTTATAAATTAATACTAAAATATATATTTTCCAATTTAAGGGTAATTTTCGCTTAAATATAAGTATCCACATAGGCTAATGACTAACATTTTATTTGGAATAGCTAATAGCAAAATATACAATAAAAACGCTAAAAATACTATAAAACTATTTATAAAAAAAATATAAGTTCCAAATGTGTTTCTTATTTATAATGTATACAGAATTAAAATATTAATTGTTTATTGTTATATAATTTTTTTAACTTATTTTCCAAATCCCTTTACCGTTTTATTTTTATAAACAAGATTAATTTTGTTTGTTTATTTTCTATCGAGAATATATTCCTGATGATTTACTGTAGATAAAGAAAAACACTACAAAAAAACAATTTTATTGTCCTATTATAATCAATCCCAGCTGGCATGTGTCTATTACATTTATTTATTGAAACATATAAAAAGTAAAGGGATTATTGGTATTATTTAAAATTAAAAAACTCAATCACTTATTTAGTGGATTACAACCAAATTTGATGAATATATCGTTTTCCTTTGCTACACATTTGTCTAATAATTAGTATGTTAGTTAGAAAAATAATTACAACACTGAGGGTTATCCTATTCAAAATATGACGACTTTTGGTTTCATTATTTAAGCTCAGAAAGTGATACAAAACAGTTAGCTAAATATATAAATTAGACAACCTTTTAATATATAGCATTAGGGTATGACATTGGGATAAAGTAATAGGGCAGGAAGGGTTGTGACATTAAATGGTACAAAGCAAATATTAGGATGTGCATTTAGAAATTTTAAGTAGCAGTAACGAAGCTGTTGCAAGAAATGTTGACATCTTATTATAAGTTATCCTTGAAAATAATTTTGAATTGAATGCTGAGAATACTAATTACGTGATCCTACTGATAACACAGATTGAAGACGAGAGTTTAAGGATTCATTCTAACAACCTAACATTTGATAAGGTTAATGAATTCAAATTATTAGGAACAATTATTTTAATTAGTAATAATAGTATAAGAGTGTATATTAGTAAAAAAAATAATAATAATTCACTCGGGGTGACCTGGCGGTCTAGGGGTAAGGTGTCAGACTTCTGTGCTGTGAGTCCGGGGTTCAATCCTCGGTCCCGGCACAGATTTATCTGATTACCAAACCCTTCCTTCACCTCTGACAAGACATCTTGTAAATGTGAGGAATGCCAGGCCTCCACCGTGGTTCGGATTCCACGTTAAACTGTAGGTCCTCCATTTCATCTCACAATCACGCTACCATTACACATTAGCGTAAGTGCGTATAACCCGAACGGTTAGTAAGACGCGGTGCTAATAATAATAATAATAATAATAATAATAATAATAATAATAATAATAATTTCGATTTCAATTTACTTTATTTGTATAATAATATAATAATAATAATAATAATTCACTCAGTCAGAAAGTGTTTAGTATCACACCTTTTGTCAATAAATGTATGACTCAAAAATTACAAGACATTGGTTTTACAGGTTTTATTTAAGGCTGTGAAATATAGTCTCCTACCTTACATGATAAGATCAAAGTTAGTGTTCCCGAAAATAAAGAACTTAGGAAAATGTTTGGTTCAAAAAGGGACGAGACCACTGATAAGTGTAGTAGGTTACATAATGATGAGATACATACTATTTACTCACCACAAGACTTTTCAAGGTAGTCAACTCTCACAGACTACGTTTGGTAGGACATACGTCGTGAATGGAACAAAGTAGAACCGTGTTCAGGTTATTGACTATCAAACCTAATGGGATGAGACTAATGACAATACCTGGCCTAAGAGGGTGAGATAACATTAGAATATACCTGAATGTAGTAGAGTGTTATGAGTTGGACTGGATAGAACAGATCAAGATAGGGATTGGATGTAATGAGTTGGACTGGATAGAACAGATCAAGATAGGGATTGGATGTAATGAGGTGGATAGGATATAGCTTGTTCAAGAGATATGGATAGGGTTTAATGAGTTGAACTGATATAACTAAATAAAGATAGGGATAGATGGCATACTTTTGTAAGTGCGGCAATATTCTACTTCCTAATGCCATGGAGAAAGCAAGTAAGTAAACTTCTTAACATCGACAAAACAAATATATACAACTCTATGCACGTGTGAAAATGCCGTCAGTCTTGTCTAGTTGGTTGGCCAGTGATGGCAAGGATAGGATTCAAATCTCTGCTGGCTGAGCTTAGGTGTTTTAATTTTATATAGTTTATCACTATCTCTCCACAAAATTGAGATATATGTACTCTAAATTATTATTTTTAAATCCCTACCATTAACACTCAAATATGTTTACCGCGTCAACTTCAAATTTAACGCCCCTCCACTCTCCATATATATAACAGGCCTGGCATATGTGGATATCACACCTTAACGCCCCTCCCCTATCCATATATATATCAGGCCTGGCATATGTGGATATCCCACATTAACGCCCCTCCCCTATCCATATATATAACAGCCCTGGCATATGTTGATATCCCACCTTAACGCCCCTCCACTCTCCATATATATAACAGGCCTGGAATATGTGGATATCCCACATTAACGCCCCTCCCCTATCCATATATATAACAGGCCTGGCATATGTGGATATCCCACCTTAACGCCCCTCCCCTATCCATATATATAACAGCCCTGGCATATGTGGATATCCCACATTAACGCCCCTCCACTCTCCATATATATAACAGCCCTGGCATATGTGGATATCCCACCTTAACGCCCCTCCACTCTCCATATATATAACAGCCCTGGCATATGTGGATATCCCACATTAACGCCCCTCCCCTATCCATATATATAACAGCCCTGACATATGATTAATATCCCACCTTAACGCCCCTCTCCTCTCCATATATATAACAGGCCTGGCATATGTTAATATCCCACATTAACGCCCCTCCAATCTCCATATATATAACAGCCCTGGCATATGTGGATATCCCACCTTAGCGCCCCTCCACTCTCCATATATATAACAGCCCTGGCATATGTGGATATCCCACATTAACGCCCTCCCCTATCCATATATATAACAGCCCTGACATATGTTAATACCCCACCTTAACGCCCCTCCCCAATCCATATATATAACAGCCCTGGCATATGTGGATATCCCACATTAACGCCCCTCCCCTATCCATATATATAACAGCCCTGACATATGATTAATATCCCACCTTAACGCCCCTCTCCTCTCCATATATATAACAGCCCTGGCATATGTGGATATCCCACATTAACGCCCCTCCCCTATCCATATATATAACAGCCCTGGCATATGTGGATATCCCTTCCCTTCTCATCACAAAACCAGCCCAGTATGGATTGCTTCTCTCAGCCTCAATACTTACAGGGCAAGACTGCGGTTCACCAGCACTCTCGGAGGTTTGGCCACAAATGATCTTAAGAGCCATTCTTCAGATCATAAAGTGATGTATGCTAAAGATAAAGGGCGACCACGGTAAGTGGTATGCTTGAATTAAGTAAAGTGGCATTGTCACATAATGAAAATGATAATGTACGAGTATTTAAAACGGTCCCCGTGTGAATCATAGACAAAGCCTTATCAAGCTAATTAAGCTAATATTGAGGTAATTCCCCTGTATTAAAATCTCAAGGTAACTTTTTTTTATAAAACTTCATAGAGGCTTGCAAAATGCCATTCATTTTGAAAGAGCATTATGCTCCATATACATGGGCGATATTTTAACAGAAAGTTCAGTAGATAAACTTGTATGGAAGTCATGCATACAGCTATATTAAAATATCCAGACGAGTAACTACTATTAAATATACGATATACATTCACACTGTCGTTTTCCTTCTGATTTTGTGTATAGTTGATATTTTCAATAAACTTAAAATTACGTTCATAATATAGTTTGTTTATGAATAAATTGCATTTTCAATGTCTATTTTGAAACAAATTGGCATAATTTATTAAAGAAAAAACTTTTATATAAGAGAAAGGTCGTTTGTCCTTCCCTACACTTTAATATTTGAACATTTATTATCTTCCCAGAAGTATTAAATTTGGAAAGTAGATAGAGGGATCCCCTAATACAAACAGAAAAGAATAAAAATGGGAGATTTCAAAATCTCGCACCGGGACTAAGGATGTTTTGTGGAGACCATTAATAGAGAAACCTATTAAGGAAGGTAGATAACTGAAATTTGGCAGTAAGCTATAAGCAAGTACCATTCTATACCATCATATGTCTTAAAATAAGACAATTCTGTTGGAGTAAGTGATACGGGGCGTTGGGCTCAAAACTTTGAAATCTAAAAGAAACAACTTCCTACAAGGATGGTGTAGAGCCTAAACTCAGTAGAATGGCTAGGGGACCACTATAAATAACCAAAAGACAGATAATTTCAAATAAGATATTAATATAAAAACACAATTTTATTTGAAATATAAAATTTAAATTTGCCAGGAGTATTGTAAGCTTCCTCCAAATACCTAAATAATTCTTAAATATATAAACATTTTGGTTTATAATTGATGAAATGGGGGGATGGGGGGGGGGCGGGAGGGTTTTGAATATTAAAAACCCACTACAAAAATACCTTCCTATTATGATAGAAGATTTAAATTTGTTCTAAAGATTTAAGAGTTACTCAAAAACAGTCTGAAAAAGATAATTTTACTAAATCAAGTTTCTGAAAATGGGAGGGGAGGAAGATCCCCCCCCCCATCCTCTAAAAGTTCTAAGACTAATATAACTAAACACTTTCCGTATAATAAATAGAAGATTGAAATATTTACATACGTGTTTATATGCAAGCAGATGCATAGAATTTCCACTAAGGCCATAATATTCCAAATAATATGGAAAATTTCAAAATAGGTCTCCTGAAAATTGAAGGGGCTTAAATAGATACATCACTTTAGGTGGGAGTAGAACATTGAAACTTGGAATAAGAAGTACTACCCTAGCTAATCAACATAACTTTTTTTTATACTAATTACTGTTTCCAGTCTATTGTCTGGGTCAGTTTTTTTTATTCAAGCCATATATTATCCATTACCGGCTTGCTAGGCCTTTTGTAGCTCCATATGCCTTATAATTTATCTTAAGACTTGTACAGACACAACATCCAGGCCCCAGCCGTTAATTCATCACTTTCAAAGGGTAAACCCACATTTCACCAATAACAAGTTTTTCGGCCATGCCTGGAATCAAACCCGGGACTATTTGCTCAGTAGAAAGACACGCTACCACCTGACATAAGGTGTCAGTAGCTAATCAACTGAGTCTTTGACCTCACGGTTTCAATGTTGGGGTATATAAAATGAAAAAAATTGATACATTTAAAAAAAAATTGAAATAACTTTTTTTTATTCTTAGTGCCACGTTTTGTTTTATTAAACCTGCCTATTTTTCACGTTTAGTCACAAAATTTAAACCAATAAAGAGTTAATATTTAAAACTAATTTAGGATTTGTTTAATTTTACTTTGGCTAATTGAATATTATAAGAATACAAATTAAACTACTTATAGATTCCCTGTTCAAAGAACGGGTATACCAGAAAGTGGTGTCAGGAAAATTACGCCTGGGAAAACTACGCCTTCCCAGAAAAGAGGGAGAACTGTGCCCTCACATGAACCATCACATTAATAGATGGGGAAAAGTGCGCCCACACGACCTTGTCTGTCTCACCTAAATAATTTGAACAAGGTCGTGTGGGCGATCTTTTCTCACTTTCCTTACCATTACCCTTTTCACTGGCGTAGATCTGTTCATCGCATCCTTTTGTTTAGGAGGGAGGGTATTTCAAATCGACTTATCGCACATCATGAGGTATTGGGGAGTTTATAGTACATCGATTCATCGCACCTGTCTCTTTGCATGTTGTTTAGGTTAGGTTAGGTTAGGTTAGGTTAGATTTATAAATTAAATTAAGATTAGTGTGTATCTGTAATCATTTGATGTGAACGTATAAATTGAAGTTACCAAACTAATTATTGAAGACCTTTTACTCCATTTTTTTAATCTAGGCTAGACTGTTCAAACACTTTGTTAGGTCCTTGGGCGTACTTGTTTTGTAAGTGTGTAAAACAGTGTGTAGGGCGCACTTTTCACACCTAATGTTGTGATGATTGATAGGAGTGCGCAATTTTCCCCTTTTCTCTGGGAAGGCGCTGTTTTCTCAGGCGCAATTTTCCCTAATCCCCAGATATTATATCTATAAAAAATATTTAATTAAAGACAATACCTTTAAATATTTTTATACTTATATATTTTTTATTTATTTTAAATACAGGATAGACACTCTTCAATTTGACTACTAGTATCGTTTGGACTTGCTGTATATTTGTGTGGCTCTACAAGCTTGTAACCCACTTCGGTGGCCACGTGGTCCAAGGCGTCACTCTCGCAAAATACTAGACTGCCCAGGGCGGGGAGATCGGAGTTAGATCTTGGTCGGATGAACTTAGGTTGGTTTCCCCTAGTAATAATAATGAATAGTCAGCTATACTTTGTAAATCTGAATAATATTTGTAGAAATTATTTAACATTTAGTCCTCATCGGTGGGCATGGGGATTAAGCGTATTCCTCGTATAGTTTGACGATTACATGGAGGGTAAGGTTAAAATCCCAGCTGAGTTTTTAAACATTAGTTTTAACTGAATGGTTTTCAACTCTTCTTTCAACCAAATTCAAGTATACTTCCTACAAATTAAAGATAGGGCGCACAAAAGCAAGGGAGAAATTAAGATGATGATTATTATTATTAGCACCGCGTCTTACTACCCGTTCGGTTTATACGCACTTACGCTAATGTGTAATGGTAGGGTGATTGTGAGATGAAATGAAGGACCTACAGTTTAACGTGGAATCCGAACCATGGTGGAGGCCTGGCATTTCCCACATTCACAAGATGTCTTGTCAGAGATGAAGGAAGGGTTTGGTAATCAGATAAGTCTTTGCCGGGACCGAGGATTGAACCCCGGCCGCCAGCACAGAAGTCTGACACCTTACCCCTAGACCGCCAGGTCACCAAGAGAAATTAAGAAAATTAGAAAATATAATTTACACTTAGATACGATGGAAGTTCATTATAATGGAGGGAAAGTTTCAGTTATACCAAAACAGAAATAAGCTTTGATTTTCAAAGTTCAAAACACACTAACATTGCCCTTATGTATTTGTTTGAAAATATAATTTTATATGTATATACTAAATTAGATTTTAAAGATTTTTTTTTCATTTGAAATCCAACAAATAAATTAAACACGCTACGCTCACCAAACTTATTATATATTTATTTACTTGTGAAAGGTTAACGAAAATACATAGTAGCTTACCAACTTAATTATCCCTCGAATTATCACAAAATGTCAGAAAATGAAAGGTAATTGAAAAACCATGATTCCTTATTGCCGCAATCATGGAAATGTACAAATGAAACTCAGTGAAATGGTCAACAACGGAATCACCTACTGTCAACGCTTGGTTTTAACGTGATAGTTTGTTGTAGTTCAATTAATGTCCAAGCCTCACAATGTCCTTGTTCAGAAGGGTACGACAGTATAATGTCTGACATTTATGTGTTCACTCCAACGTCAACATCCCCACAACACAGAGAGGGAGTGCCTGACATTAAGTGTCAGAGGTAAAAAAAAAATTCCATCTGCTTTGAGAGTCACTGGCACTTTGTACCCCGTTCAAAAACAATTAAGCGGACCTACGCGATAAGGGATGTGGACTTTGAATTAATTATTTTATTTTAATAAATATAAAAAATCATAACTACTGAATTTCCCTTGATAAGAAAGATTATGTTAGTTATTAATTATAGTACAACTTGGAATATATTCTCTACCATCTGCTAAGGTTTTATCTTGAATATGATAAATAGAAATAAAGGTTTATCATGAATGGTTTGAAAGATTATTTATCGTGAAAAGAACAGTCTTAAAATTGTATTAATTAATTTGATGGCTGTAAAAATGAAACTCTTACCCAAATTAATACCTCTCAATGGTTTCATTGCTAAATATAATCGCTATTTTTTACTAAGTTAAGATATTTGTTTTCGGATTTGGTAATATCAATATAACTTGGTGCTTAGTTTATTCAGTGAGTATCAAATTCGGTTATAATATATTTGATTATAAACTACTTTTATATCCTTTATTATATATATATATATATATATATATATAAAAGTATTTGTATATATATATAAGTATCTGTATATCGTTTGTAAATATATATATAATATATAATTTGGCATTGTAATGTGATAGTTATTGAATAACTATTTTTATTTTCTAAACGTAGATAAATTAACTTTTTTTATATTTTTAATTGATCAAACAGGATATACTTAACTCTTTTCAAATTTCTCGCACCAATGAAGGAGGAGGAATTTTACGGCCTTAAATGTATAAAAATGGTATACGATTTGTTTAACCTTTGTACATTTTAAGATTGTGCTTAAATTTCAACCCATTATTCAAAATAACAAATTTTAGTATTTATGTATAATATTAAGAAATTCAAAGCCGATTTTATAAATAATATAGTTTTAATAGTGTGACGAAGTGCTATTTTTTTAAATAATAAATAATATGCTTTATTAAATAAATATAAACATACAACAGGCGTTCAAAATGAGAGGCAATTTTGGACTTTGTTATTTTTACATTATTATAAATTCCTACAAATCCTAAATGTTTAAAATAATAATAATTTTTTTATATAACTTTATAATTTTAATATCTTTGGTACAAAATTTGTTTTTTAATCTCTCCTATATTTTTACCTCGTAATTTTAATGAACCTTGTCTTAGTAATATCTTCCCGAACAAAGATTCCCAAACACTTTCAAACGTATTTAGTGTTTTCATATATTCGTAGAATTTTGCCAATTATCTCATCCAGTTTACTTTTTTTTTGAGATTATCATAAAACTAGCCTTTTGATAAAAAAAAAGTATGTAAATCATTCTTATTTTATTCTGTTATAATTACTGACACTCTTGCATTATGAAATAGAAAGTTCATTAGTGACCTTACAAAATGATGCCACCTATCCCTATCTTTAGTTAATTCTAGAGATAATCAAAAATTGATGGTATGTAAAAAATATGTATTAAGTTAGCATGCTGTATCTCCGAAGAAAGTATTTAGAATAACTACACTGCTTTCAAGAGGAGAGACATCTAAAGATAAGCGTGGTTTTAATCTCAATCCCAAACGAACACCAATGTACTGAATCTGATCCATCGACAGAGAGAGTCATTTCCAGTGAAAATTACTCATTACTCAGGCAAAGATATGGATGGTAGATTGGATGTTAAGCAAATACATTAACTTTTACAAGAATAACACCCAATTTCAAAGTTGTACTATAATAATAATAATAATAAAAATAATAATTAGCACCACGTCTTACTACCCGTTTGGGTTTTACGCTTTAAGTACAAATTACTCTAATGGATTAGGAATTGGGAAGGTTGAGTTAGAGGAAGTGAACCCACATTTGCGTGGAGTGAGAGTGGAAAACAATTTAGGGAAAACCACCCCCAGTTCACCCGACCGAGATTCAAACCTCGATCTCCCCTTCCTAAGCAGTAGAGCTCAACACGAAAAGCGCGTTAGCCAACTACGCCACCGAGGCGGGTTAAAGTTGTACTATAGATTTTTCTTAAAATATTAAAATTAAAATTTCCTGTATCACTTCAGGGGACCACAAATTGGCGTGTGCAGCATATGCGAAGAGCTTTTATAAACTCCACTCTGTTTTTGATGACTCATTAACTAAATATATTATTATATAGACTTAACTTTGTTTTTGATGACTCATTAAATTATTACTCTATTAAGTCCTCTTTGTTTGTGATGACTCACTCTTGTATTATTCTATAAACTTCACTAAGATTCTAATGTATTTCGCCATGAACAGCGAAGGGTTATTCAAAGGACTCTACATGTATTGTTAAAAAAAGTATTGTTATAGGTGATCCGTCAAGTTTGTGATGGCTAATTCAACCCGTATCATGAATGAACACTTATTTTTCTAAGGATGCAACTGAAATAGTAAAGGATCACTTAGTCTCACGATTCACCAGCCTTATTATGACATATTTAGTTTGGCCCCTTACATAATAAGTGTGAGTCTATAAACCTCGCGTGGTTTGTCACGTGGTTTGTGCTCTCTCGGTTAATTCGTCTTACTTTATGTCCGGAATATACGCATATGTTAACTAAAGGGGTAGTTAATAAAAAGTTGGAGGCTATAGGAAATGTACCATATTTTAGTATAGCGAGAGAGTTTGATACCATTTAGAGAAAAAAAAAACACTCATTCCTCCTGGCCTAGATTGAAACCGTGACTTCCCTCTCAACGTATATTGGGAAAGTGACACCTTAGACAATGAAACCACCAATACAAGTGTATTCCAAATAATATTCTCCAGCTTCATAAAATCTCTAGACATAACTGCACAAAGTATTAATTCAGATACACTCTGACTATGAAACACTAGTTATGAACTTAGCAATTTTATTTAGTTTTTCTTTTAAAAAAACTAGTTCAGTAACGTATTCAAATATGAATTTAAGTAAATCTGATTCTTCACTAAGGTAAAAAAATAGGAATATTGATTTTTTTCATTGTATTAATAGCTATTTTAAAAATTCTGTTTTTTTTAAAAATCATATGTATTTAGGTACATACGTTTTAAATTGCTTAATTTTTCATAGTAATAAGGACTATTTTTGCTATATTAAAATAAGATTTTCTTGTTTTACGATTTTACACCTACGATTTTTTCTATAGATCAATGAAAGTAATCTATTTATAGTAAATTTTTATTTCCCCCAAAAGGTATTAGTATTTAATGTATATGAGTCTAAATTTTAATATCAAAAATAAATATATTTTTCTATAATTCCGTTCATGAAATCTATCCTAGAACTCCACATTAAAGCCATCTATTTTCGTTAGTATTTTTAAGAAAAAAATACCTACTTTTGATATCAGAAATCATTTGATTTAAATAGACTGTAATAAAATAATTTTATATTCGAAATAAACCGTTTTCGGCTATTATTTTTGTTAGTTACCTGTTGCTCATTCTCCTCTCGTGAAAGCCTATAGCTGATCTGTAGTTTTCGTTAGAGGAAGAAGGGGGTGTGCGGGGTGGGGCTCTTAGGAGCAAAACACCTTTAGTACGGAAGCCAAGACCGAAAACTAGGTCTCGTTAATTAACCTCACATTTTTTTTTAAAAGGATAGGAACTATTCACACATAAGGGTTCCAATAGTGGGTTGGTTGTCATTGCCAATTGAGTAAATTTGGTTAAACATTTCTCTCATGTAGTTAGTTATGCCAATGTATGTAATATTTTGTTGGAAGCGACGAAAAACTTTGGTTCTAATGGTATCTGAATGGTGTTTAATGTCAATATTGAATTATGTTATAACAATTTATTGAACTCAGACGATTATTTGTATCAATAAAAGGTATATTATTACAAAAATACTAACGAAAAAGGATGGCTTTAACTATGTATTAATAACATTATTAATAATATTAATGGGTTAGATATAGTGAAGGTATAATTTTAAATAAAATGTACCAAGATTTAGAGTATGAAATAATTTACGAAATAAACACTCTCAGTACACATTTACGGGATTTAAATCCCGATTCCCCATCACCTGTAAACAAGACTGAATTATCCTGACACTCAATCTTTTTCTCAGCGATACGGAACTATGCGATATGAGTTTATTTCTTATTTTGATATTATTAGCGCAATATAAGTCATAAAAACACTAGTTAAAATTTTGTTTTTATTATCTATTCAATAACAATTTTAGTTACTATCAATTTAATAACAATAAAGCATAACATATCAAAACAAGGAATTCTAATAGAAATATTTAATTTTATTTTAGATCTTGAAACCACTAAATTATTTATGATGTTTATCATGTGGTTAATTATTTTATTTATCATAAATTATTTCCTTGGCACAATAAAATTATTTATAATTTGAAATTAAAAAAAAAAACTCATTCTAGTGTGTGTTTACTCACATCAGAGAGCATCCGGACCAAGGTGTCAATCTCCCTTGGTTCGGTTTTGCCGGTGATGAAAGGTTGGGGTTCAAATTCAGCCGGGTGAAACTGAGGGTGTTTTTACAACAAAATTGTTTTCTAAATGGGTCTCACTCAACGAAAATAGGAGTTAAGCTGGTAAAGTTCTACCTTTCTCATCTTTACCCTAATAGTGTTAATATACGGATAGCCCGGATGGGTTGTAATATACGGTGTACAAAAAAACAGGTGTAGTTTACGTTTTAATATACAATAATAAACATAATATTTGTTTTTATAATAATATATGCTTATACTTAAAATATAAAATATGGAGGAATCAAGCTCATAATTAGTTTGTTTCTATATTGATGAAATATTTATTGATTAATAAGACTTGTGATTAAGTGCTGTCCTTTTTGCTATAAGGAGAAACATGATATATTAAGAAATTATTAACGAGTAAAATAACGGTACTAACAGGGATAAAAAAAAAACACCTCAGTTAAGATTCAGATTGTGACGAACTTACTAGAAATAATAAAATATTGATTTCTTAAGAAATGTACATAAAAAATATTAATAATCTACCCTATTATATAAATATAATAATAAAAATACAATTTAAACCACTATAAATCATAACATACCTATAATAATACAAATACAATTTTAACCCCTATTGAGATAAGAAAAAAAATAACATAAAAAAGTGATATGTCAAATTTGAAATATACCAAAATTGCATAGTATTGAAGTATTTATTTTAAGTATATATAGTATTAAAAGGATATTATAAAATATATAATTAACTATGCTACTATATCTTTGTAAAATAGAAGATCATTCTGTCCATGAATTATCGCTCAGAATTAACCTTCGAACAAGCAAAATAATGGAAATACTCCCTTCTCAATTGCCCAATGTATACTATTACACTTGATTATTATTATAATAAAATAAAGGCATTTGAAAAATGCTCATAATGAAGATTTTTTTTAAAAAAAAAACTTCACCTTCGTAGTACTAGGATAGAAACGATTGATAATATGTGAACTAATCGAAAGTTTTAAAGATATAAAATGAAATCATTATATGGTTTCAGTATTTGACCACCATGCTTACCACTCTGCCAAACCAATCAACAGGTATTCACTTGAAATAGGATCGATTTATTCGATTGACCATTAATGTTGGATATTATTCATAGGTGTAAAAAATTAGTAATATAATTTATAGGCACGAGTGACAATTTCGAGGTTATAGCAAAGTTTTCGCTCCCTCTAACATGGCTGGTTCTAACTGGGTCGCGTGCTCTGCTCCCGGCTCATAACTTGTCTGGGACAAGCCCTACAGGCGTCTTATACGATCAGTAGAGGGCTACTATCAAGCCCGCAAGACACACACAAACACTGCTTTTTTAATGGATACATCCGGCTTCGGTTCAGTTCGGATAAGCTCGGTTGCTCTAACACGTCCTAAGTTGGTTAGTCTCCGTTCCGGCTGAAGCATAGAGCCCGACTGTCACTCGACTAGGCCACCCTCCACGCATAATATGGAGAGACTCGGTATGGCCCAGCTCACCTTGGCTTCACTCGGTACGGCACGGTCAGCAGCTCGCAACCATTCGACGCAATAAGGGTACAACTCACACTCCTCCCCCTCCACGTTACCCTACAGAGCTGCTTGGCGTTATGCAACCTGTTGCGCACGTCAAAGAAATTCTCTCCTTTTTTTCTTTTTTTTTCTTTTTCGTGCATTCTTTGCGTTGTGATCCACACTAGCGTGTCCTAGGCGTCGTAATAGGTCACAAAGTAAACGATGTAACAGGTGAAACAGATTCACATGGTTTCTTAGAATGACTAAGAGATCTTTTGTTTCGTTTTTAAAATAATTAATTCCTACCCGCCTCGGTGGCGTAGTTGGCTAACGCGCTTGTTGTGTTGAGCTCGACTGCTGAGGACGGGGAGATCGAGGTTAGAATCTCGGTCGGGTGAACTGGGGGAGGTCTTTCCTAAATGGTTTTACACTCTCACTCCAGGCAAATGCGGGTTCACTTTCTCTAATTCAACCTCCCCAATTCCTAATCCATTGGAGTAATTAGTACTTAAAGCGTATAACCCAAACGGGTAGTAAGACGCGGTGCTAAAATATTATTATTATTATTATTAATTCCACTTATGTTTTTTGTTTGAGGGAATAAAAGAGAGAAAATGTGGCTGAAATTATATGTGTGTTTGATGAAGATTATTAAGGTGGGGCTTAGGGCCCTAAACTGGCAAATCTTTGAAGTTCAGATGTGTTTAGAAATCACTCAGAATTTTTTTTTATAACTATGAAAATATTCTCTGAGTGTCAAAAAATATTATTTCCTTACCTGCTACGGCGGCCTAGTGGTGTGTGGCGTCACTTTAGTGTTAAACTGACCTGATGACGACAGAGATTGGGGAAAGAGGGTAGTCGGGGTTCGAATCCAGAACGAGTCTACTGAAAGTGGTTTTTTTTTTCCTAGATAGTTTCCCACTAACCTTTCACGAAAATGTGAGTAGATCACCTCTAAAATGCTTCCTTCCTCATCCCCAATTCACTAGAGTAATTTTGATATATGTAATGTATGTATAGCCTTAGGAGGGAGTAAGATGCTATGATAAATATATACATATTTTCTAACACTTAAAAATATATAATTTCTGACAGCATCTACACAAATTAAGCATAAACCTTAGAGTGCATAGAATGTTTCTCCTTTAAGCACGCATTCGCGTAAATTCAGATTCACTTCCTATAAATTATTCCTTCCTCATCCCTACCCTATTAGTAATATTGAATGCGTATAGCTCGGATGATTAGTAAAACACGGGTAAAAAGAATATGTGTGACATTTAAGAGTTGTTAAACACTAATGTATTTTACTAAAATTAGTCTCTAAATCCATGGTTTAAATACCATTAACGAATTGTTTTTTTCCTCGAAAAAATATTTGGATTACTTTATATATTAATTAACTGTGGGACTTTTTTATGTGGGAAATGTATCAAAATGCGAGAAAAATAAACGAGCTATTCACATGGCTTTGTAGTTTAGAATTATTATCCCAAGAATACTATGTTTGACAAAATATTTTACTAGCCGAGTGCTGGATTTCCATTATCGTATGTGGCACGAGGATCAGATGTAATTGCGTTGAATGTATGTCCCTAAGTCATAGGGCGTGCTCAGACATAATGTTCAAGGTAGGTGTGGGAGGGCGGGGTGGAGGGGTGGGCCCCTTTTACACATGAATGAAGATAATAAAAAATATATATCCATCAATAAATAAGGAAATTGGTTACTTGTTGTTCTAAGGCGGTACTCTCGCAGTAGACTAGACTCCCGATGATTGAGGTTCGAATCTCGGTCGGGTGTACGGAGGGTGGTTTTCCAAATTGGTTTTCCATTCTCTTTCCACGCCACTGCGAGTGTATTTCCTTTAAACAAAACCTTTATTATCCCTAAAACCATTAGTTTAATTAGCATAGAAGCGTATAACCCGAACGGAACGTCCACGCTGCTAAAAAAGAAGCTTATGGCCAAATACTAAACAGACAAAGCAAGTCGGCTCAGATAAAAATCTACACTAGTATTGTACACACAATGAATAGGCCTATTTTGATGTGCTAATGTTTTTTTTAAATATAGTGTTTTACGGATACATGTACGTTTATTGTATCTTGAGGATATTTTACTCCAAAATGTAAAAGAGTATCTCGCTGCTAGTTACCTGTAAAAAGTATATACATTATTACGTTCATGCAATAATATATACCAAATTTCATTTTTATGAATTATTCACTTTAAAACATTGACATTTTAATCGGTTTAAGAAACTTTTCATTAAAAAAAAATCCCAATATGATGTATTATTTAAATATAATAAAATTGTTTCATTGGTCCCATTTCCACTGTTTTGTAAACTAGAATAGAAATAACAGCACCACAATTGACAGTTTGAAGTATTTTTATTCGAGATGTATTACTTACCAAAAGTAATGATGTTTTATCCGTAGGGTGATACTGGATCTTAAAAGGCATATAGGACGACTCTATAGGTGTAGTGGGGAATACACCTACTACCTCTCCCTATTTGTTCACTTAGGCCCAAAATTATGATCTGTTATAACGACATTTGTGCAACATTTAATCAAAGATCGACGTATACAATATAATACTACAAATTTGCCTATTTCAAATCATTTACTATCATTAATCTTGTAGGCAGATATATTTTGTGATATCTAAAAAATACAATGTATAAAAAATAACTAGTAATTCGACTGACTATATGTATATATGTATATATATATATATAACTTGTAATTTGACTGACTTCAGTCTCATTTTAAAATAGCTAGTAACAAAGCCATCTAAAAGCGTACAACCCGAACGGGTAGTAAGACGCGGTGCTAAATATTATTATTTTTATTAACAAAGCCATCTTATTATTATTATTATTAATTATTATTATTATTATTAGCACCGCGTCTTACTACCCGTTCGGGTTATACACACTTACGCTAATGTGTAATGGCAGGGTGATTGATTAACGTGGAATCCGAACCACGGTGGAGGCATGGCATTCCCCACATTCACAAGATGTCTTGTCAGAGGTGAAGGAAGGGTTTGGTAGTCAGATAAATCTTTGTCGGGACCGAGGATTGAACCCCGGCTGCCAGCACAGAAGTCTGACACCTTACCCCTAGACCGCCAGGTCACCAGCACAGCCATCTAATTTTATAATTAAATCTATATAGCCTATTAACCAATATATTTAACCAGTAATTTAACTGACTTCAGTCTCATTTTTAAAATGTTGAATAAACTTTTATAATTTTATGAAAATACAATAATTAAAAAAATGAATTTTCATAAAATTAAAAGTTTTAAGCAATAAAAGAGTGTCTACAATGTTGTTTTACCATTCATCCTCTCCATCATTACTATAACATATTCTACAGGCCACAGGTTCTTGAATCCTTTATATTTGTGAACCCTTTTTCATGAGACAAAATTACTAACGACTTCGAGCAGTAATACTTTAGTTAATATGAATTTTTTATAATACAGTGTGAGTTTTTGAGCAGTTCTAGATCAAGTGAGAAATAAAAATAATGATCATATTTGTTTAAAAAAAATTCGTAACATAACCTTGGAAATAATTAGCTTAGATGAAGCTTCATTCATCTTTATACATATGTTGGCCAACACGATCCCAACAAGTAGTGTTAAAATATAAGCCCATTCACAACTTGTCGGCGATGATGGCCAACATGTTGGAGGGGGTAAGTCTTGGTCAGTGCCAACATGTTGTGTTGGTTCAATTGTCGTGGATAATAAACAGCCAACGCGTGATGTTGACTGTCTTGGGAGTCTCTACGCATGTTATATCAAGTCGAGGCAGTGTCTAGCCTTAGCGAAGCACGTGATTTGCTTTCAAATTAGTTCCACGTTGTGGTTTACATAGTTTCGTGATCATAGAACGGAACAAAGCGAACACAATTAAACTAATTGAGTTATATCACATGTATTCTGTTCTTTTGAACGTTACCTCGGCTGAACACAATAACTAAAATATACTTAATGCGGTAGTTAAGGTTTTTAAACACCCCCTTACCC